>BQNB010003123.1:44126-61024 GCA_026074375.1 Tanacetum coccineum | reverse complement strand
ATACTTAAAATAAAACAATATAAACATAAAACTAATTCACATAACAATTATTCAAATAACAACACTTAACAATTAAGTCATGCAAATATCAATTATGATCCTTATTATCTAATAATTAAAACATGTATATATTCATATAAGGCTACATCATCCAATGATTCCGGCCACATACATCCTTAACTAGGAAACTTAAGGATTGTTTATTAAATTAAGTGGTTCTAAGACATGTTTAGATTAACCACGTAAATGAGAGAGATGTTTTCGTGAGTTTCGTGAATAAGATGAAACAAAGGTTGAAGGTTACTTATTGTATACTATACTAAACATGAAAACAAAAACGACATTCCCTGTTGTCGTTTTGTTCCTGGGCTAAGCTTGGCCTGTCTGTCTTAGCCCGTTTATGTGTTGGCCTGTTTCCAGTTAAGCCCACTTCCTGTATTACCAAACATACAAGCGAGATGCATCTGGAGGATTCTACACACACATACGCCGAATCAAAAACCATCATCAATATCTGGAACCCTAAGAGTAAGAGGTATGGTGGCTGAAGCCACAAAACGAAACATGCCCCACAGTCTGCCTCGTCAGCATTTTACTCCCACTCAAAAATACCCATTCTCTTATAGTTTGTTCTAGTGGATGAGCTGTACTTTCCATGAGTCCATAGCGTCTAGTTTTAACTACTCATAATAAAACTTTAATTTTGAAAACTCATTATGAACTATAAATAGTCCATAATAAATCTAATTTTATAATAATTAATCATGTTTATATTTATTTTCGAAAAACCCTTTTATTTTCTCACAAGTCCAATACTTAAAATAAAACAATATAAACATAAAACTAATTCACATAACAATTATTCAAATAACAACACTTAACAATTAAGTCATGCAAATATCAATTATGATCCTTATTATCTAATAATTAAAACATGTATATATTCATATAAGGCTACATCATCCAATGATTCCGGCCACATACATCGATATAATCGATTGCGTAAGCCATATACAAGTATATACCACATAGCACATAAAATTTAAACAACTTTAGGCCCCATTAAGACTTAGCTAAGGTCTTCCCTAGCTTTTAAAATCGTAGATCTTACCAATTAAATTTAATGTCTATGTTTTTAATTCTTGATCATCATATTTGCATAAAACCATTAACAATTAACAATATTATATCACATATCGATCCATGATAAATTTGCATGGATTTATCATGGACACCGCATTAACAATTAATAAAGAGTATAAAACCGATCAATTAACAATTAAACCCATCAAGTTTTAATCATATAAAATTTCATACAACCTAGAATTCGTCTAATTAATTTTATAATCAATAAAGATTGTAACTTATATATAAAGATTGAATCTTTATGCATAAAAACGCCCAAAGGGCTTAAAAATTAACCAAGAACCCTAATTTTTGTCAAATTTTAATTACTTGTAACTACAAATTCTACACGATGGCTCGTGATGCCACTATTGGGATCTTAAATCTAATTAATCATTAAACACGAGTACGCAACGGAAAGTAAACACGTATATAATTCATAATTAACAAGATTAGAGATGTGTACATTTTAGCAATAAATGTTACACCTTCTTAGATATGCGCGTATGTATAACACCACGCGTAACCACTAGGATCAAAGTATAATCCCTCTACTTCAACACACACAATACGTTCTTTAGCAAACAATTAAGTATGCTAGTACTAGTAGTGATAAGCAATAAAACCACCACGTTCTCGTAGAAATCAACGATTGAAACCCTTGTGGTTTTTCCCCTTGGATCGAACCAACACAAGAACCGAAAAACCCTTTTGAGTTTTGGTTGATCGAATAAACAAAAGATATGGAGAGAGATTTAGGGATTATGTTTTTCAAGGTCTCTCCACAATAAATCCCTTAACCTCTATTTATAGGCTAAATTCCTTGTGCTTACAAGGAAAACCCTCTCACCTCGTTAATAGGGGTTTATGACCAATTAAAAGGAAAACCGTTACTTTATTTTTCCTTAAATGTCATATTAATAACTCATTAAATATTTATTTTAACTATTTAACATAAGTTATGCTTATCACATAAATATAATACATTTAATATATTCTTTAATTGCTTTACGTATTAACGTGTGCGTCCCCGTAGGCTCGAATAAATAATCCGGACATATATTAATTTATACTTGGACATATTCCAACAGCTCCCACTTGGACATGTATAAATAACATAATAACATTGGTAAGCGTCTAGCAACACGCCAATGCTCCCAGAAATATCCGAGTGTGGTTTCATAAAGTCACAGATAAATGATTTAGTTATTTACAATCCCTTTGTTTCTGATACCGTGTTAAAAATAGATATGGATCAAGGTCATTCCATTATTTAACGATTATGTTTCTCGTATATGTAACTAATCAAGATTACCGAAAATCAATGAGACACATCTACATGAGTTTTCGGGTACGGCCATACACACATCTGATTAATTCTACGAGGGGCCCAGTGGCATCATTCTTCAACATTTGAAGGAACAAATTCTTTATTGACTACAAGTGTCATGTCACCATGCTTCATAATCACTTCTGAAATAATCCTTAATAGCTACCTTATTCAGGATAACCAGAACCAAATCAAGAAGGATAATCCACACATGCAAGACCTACTTGCATCTCAAGTCTAAGGATTTTGTAAATAAAATCACTTACAAGATTTACTTAATGACGCCGATCCATAAAGTAAGATTCTTGTTAGTTGGGGAAATCCAATATCCATCTTATGAATATCATGTGAGTTTGGTGGACTCATCCTTAATATCTACAATATCACCAATCACTCAGAATTGTCTTAGTTTAACAACATTCCCACATTGTTAATCGACAACAGATTAATTTAGAATAATGGAAATATTATTCATGGATTAAACATGCAAATATATGACATAATTTAAGATATAAAATAACAAAAATACCAAGTATCATTATCATAAAATAAATTGTTCAAACATCCCTTATCCAAATACTAAACACAGATCTACATGAAACTACTAGCTAAACGAAGTCCCATGCTCCTAGCATGTTGAGTAAGCTTTCCATTTGGTAAAGCCTTCGTAAAAGGATCAGCCAGATTGTCATCTGTGTGAACTTTAAGGAGTTTTATTTCGCCCAGTGCAATACTCTCGCGAACATAATGATATCTCCTATGGTAGTGTCTGGCGCCCCTCTGAACCCCCGGTTCGTTAGCGAAATGTAGTGCGGCTGAATTATCGCAAAACATTTTAATAGGTTCGTTTATTGTTGGTACGATACCAAGCCCTGAAATAAACTTCCTAATCCAAACAGCTTCCATCGCAGCTTCTGAAGCAGCTATGTATTCAGCTTCTGTAGCAGACATTGCAGTAGTACTTTGCTTGGAACTTTTCCAGTCCACTGCGCCTCCATTCAAAATGAAAACATATCCTGTCTGAGATTTTGTATCATCTCTATCAGTCTCAAATCCAGCATCGCAATAGCACTCAACTCGAAGTTCAGCTTCCGGATTTCCACCATAAACCAAAAACATATCTTTAGTATTCCTTAAATACTTAAGAATGGTTTTCACAGCAGTCCAGTGAGGTTCACCAGGATTCTGTTGAAAACGGCTTGTTATATTTTGCGCGAACGCAACATCAGGTCTAGTGCATCTCACTGCATACATAATGGAACCCACAGCCGAAGCATAAGGTACATTTTGCATACGCTTCACCTCTTCAGGTGTTGAAGCACCTTGTGTTTTGTTCAAGTCAAGTCTTTCTTGCATGGGGATGTGACCACGCTTGGAATTATCCATCCTATATCTCTTCAAGATCTTATCCATGTAAGCACTTTGACTAAGTCCAATCAATCGCTTCGACCTATCTCTATAGATTTTGATTCCAAGAATAAATGCTGCTTCCCCTAAATCTTTCATAGCGAAACACTTTCCAAGATAATCCTTTACACTTTGTAAACTTGGAATGTGATTTCCCATGATTATTATGTCATCGACATATAAGATGAGGAATGTAACATTACTCCCACTAGCCTTTTGATATACACATGGCTCATCAAGATTTTGAGTAAATCCAAACCTTTTGATTTCCTCATCAAATCTTTTATTCCAGCTTCTTGATGCTTGCTTAAGACCATAAATGGATCTTTGAAGCTTGCATACTTTTCTGGGATGTTTAGGATCAACAAAACCTTCAGGTTGTACCATATAAATGTCTTCATCAAGATGACCATTTAAGAAGGCAGTTTTGACATCCATTTGCCATATCTCATAATCATAGAACGCCGCTATAGATATGAGAATCCTAATAGCCCTAATGTCAGCGACGGGTGAGAACGTTTCTTCATAATCAACCCCGTAGAGTTGAGTATAACCCTTTGCTACAAGACGAGCTTTATAGGTGTGTACATTGCCATCCATGTCAGTCTTTATCTTAAAAAGCCACTTACTCCCTACAGTCTTACAATTAGGAGGAAGATCGACCAAGACCCATACCATATTATCTATCATGGATTGCATTTCCGCATTCATAGCATCGATCCACTTGTCAGACTCTGGATCTAACATAGCAGCTTTATAGCTAGTGGGTTCATTAAGATCCCCTAGACTATGCTCCTCCACCTCTACATTTAGACATAAGCGTTCTGGAGCTCGATGTGTCCTTTCGGATCTACGAATCGGAATCACTTCCTCTTGAGGTGGTTCGAAACCTTCAACCTCCATAGGAATTTCGCTAGTGATTTCAGAAGGTGATGTATCTTCATCTTGAATTTCTTCAAGACCTTCGGCCCTCCCACTGACTTCTTGAGTTATGAGATTTTTCTCAAAGAACTCAGCATACCTCGCAACAACTATTTTGTTTTCAGGTGGGAAGTAAAAATAGTAACCCATTGTTTCCTTTGGGTATCCTATAAAGATACACTTAACAGATCTTTGTTGGAGTTTGTCAGGCGTATCCCGCTTCACAAGCGCCTCACATCCCCAGACCTTTAAGTAAGACAAGTTTGGAACTTTTCCATACCATAATTCATATGGAGTCTTATCAACCTTCTTGGTTGGAACCATATTGAGAATGCGTGTTGCAGACTCTAGAGCATAATCCCAAAAGGATAACGGCAGAGTTGTAAGATTCATCATAGATCGCACCATGTCTAATAAAGTACGGTTTCTCCTCTCAGACACTCCTATTGTGTTGTGGTGTGTATGGAGGGGTAAGCTGTTGAACAATTCCGTTAGCTTTTAGATAATCTTTAGACTCTTGGCTTATGTATTCGCCATCTCGATCTGATCGAAGAGCCTTGATTGTCTTCCCGAGTTGATTTTCTATTTCATTTTTAAACACTTTGAACGTTTCAAAGACCTCATGTTTATGTTTAAGAAGATAAACATAACCATAATGACTATAATCATTAGTGAATGTAATGAAGTAGCTAGCACCTTGTCTTGACACATGTCTAAGTGGACCACCCACATCAGTATGTATAATTCCAAGAAGATCAGTCGCCCTTTCGGGACGATGTGGAAACGATTTACTTGTCATCTTGCCCGATAAACAAGATACACATTGATCAAATGACTCATCATCTGTTGATTTTAAAAGCCCTTCATGTTGCAACTTTTCAATACGTTTCTTACTTATATGATCAAGATGACAGTGCCATAAATAAGCAGAGTTCAAATTATGTTTAGCTCTTTAGTGCTAACATTATAAATAGAATTAATATTTGGTACAAGATCATGCATATCAATTTCATAAATACCATTACTGGGAATAACATTAAAATAAAACACATTGTTCTTAGAAACTAAAATTCCAAAATCCGTAAAACACTAGACAAATCCATTTTCTACCAAATGGTGAACTGAAACAACACCTCTAGTTATAGAAGGTGCATAATGACAATTGTCTAAACAAATCACAAGGCCATTAGGTAAAACTAAGTCAAAACTTCTACTTGTTTCAGCTTTTCTTACTCCTCCAAGACCATGTTTTGTGTTACAAATATGAGTACCACAACTAGTGTCATACACCCAGGATTTAGTAGGAAAAGAAAATAATTCTATTATGAAGACATCTGAAGAACTGGCAGTGCCAACTTGCTTCTTCTTCTTAATCAACTCAGCAAGGTAAGCAGGACAATTCCTCTTACAATGACCCACCTCCTTGCAGTGGTGGCAGGTGTCATCCTTAGCTGGGTGCTCTTTAGCAGAAGGCTTAGGGTTTTAAGGCTTAGGGATATAAACTTGTTTATCCTTTCCCTTGCCATTAGATTTACCCTTACCTTTAGCTTTAAGCGATTTCTTATTGGATTTCTGGATTTTACCACCTTTAATCATCATTACTTGTGGTGTTTCAGCCTTTTTAGGTAAACCCTTTTCATACTCAATGAGCATAGCATGTAGTTCACCAACTGTCTTCCCCATGTTATGCTTATTGTAGTGAGGCCATTTGTGGGAGCACATAACCATGACATTCCAGTTCCACATAATTCTTTATCTAATGACATATGAGCCAACTGGTTTTCCCTCATCCTGTTTGCAAGCATGGAAAGTTTGGATCAGGTCAAACCACTCCACTCCAACTTGTTTCTCAAACATGGATTTAAGCTCCTGAAGCATTTCATAACCTCTAAAGAAATAGTTAGAAACTTACCTAAGATGAAGTGTGAACAACATTTTGTATGCTTGCAAATTGGAAAACAAGCTCAACGCTAGTCAACCAACTAAGAATCTAGCCTCACACTAGATTGCCTAAGAACTCTCCACATGGATCTTTGTCCATTCCCGTCGTACGGAGTTACGGAGGAAACCGGTTACAACCTTAGTCATATAAGATGACTACTCTAGTAAATTGGACTAGAGATTCCTAAGGATAACACGAAGCCTTCGATCAATTCAAAATTTTTAGTAAGAAAATCTAAAATCAACTAGGATGTACAAGAGTGTAAATAAGAACAGACCACGGTAGAGAATTTGATAATGAAGTGCAATTTGGAGAATTTTGTGATGCCAACGGTATTACTCATAACTTCTCGGCTCCACGCACTCCTCAATCAAATGGCGTGGTTGAAAGGAAAAATAAGACACTTCAAGAAATGAGTAGAACCATGTTGAACAAACAATCATTACCCCAAAAGTTTTGGTGTAATGTCATAGATACTTCAACATATATACTTAACCGAATTCTAATTAGAACCATCCTAGGAAAAACACCTATGAAAATCTTGAGAGTAGAAACTACTCCTTGATTACTTTAGAGTGTTTGGAAGCAAGTGCTTCATCCTAAACAACTAAAGATTACCTTACCAAGTTCGACCCAAAGTCTTACGAAGGTGTCTTTATAGGTTACTCCCAAAATAGTAAAGCCTATATCAATTCTAATAAACACACTAAGAAAATCGAATAATCACTCAACGGACATTTGATGATATAAGTAGATTGAAAGTCAGTGCTGCTCAACATGAATAGTTTTGTGCTATTCAAAAATTGTTAATACTGCCTGCTTTGTTCGATCATGGTTAATACTGTTCGAATAGGTTAGTACTGTTTGCACAAGGAAGCAGTTTCAACTGCTAGTACTTTCCAAGAAGATTGTTTCAACTGCTAGTTATATCTGATAAAAAGTTATAGCTGCTAGCATTATTAGATATCAGGTACTACATGTTTTTGGTTCTCGGTTATCAGGTGATCTCAAACAGATGGGTGACACACACAGAAGAGTTTGATGTTTTGATTTGTTACACACACAGGTTCAAGAGTGTTTTGGTTTTTGGTTCTTAACTGAATTAAAGGCTCGTATTATTTGCTACAATTGATTACGAAGAGGATTGTTTATTGCTTATTTGAAGATGAAGTAGAATTTCACGGATACGTGTTCTTATTATATCTTTTGGTGTTGAAGATAACTTGTTTGGTTATATACGGTTTATGATGAAGACTTGATAAAACTAGTTTTTACCTGATGTAAGGAGATACATTATAGTACTCACAGGTATTTAGTATTACTTGGTTCAGTGACTCATGTATTGGCATGCGGATTTATCAAGAAATCAAGGTCTACTCATAAAATGAAGAAGAAGATTATGATTTCTTATCATATTATAGTGCAAGATATAAGACACAAGTTTTGGTTATTCAACTTCAGCATCGAGTTCGTTATACTTAGTTTTCTTCATCAGTAATCATTACATAAAGCCTACAGAATTGAAGTTTAAGAAATGGTTAACATAAGGGTTTTAGAGGAACCCTAATGTTAAAATGTTTAACCATTTATATGCTACATCAAGGTGGAGGTTTTTACTACTGCTAGTCTTTGTTACTACTGCTAGTGTAAGTTTCTACTGCTCAAATTCATTTTTCTTATGGTGCGTAATGGTGGGCAATTTGGGTCATTAGAATGCTTAGATTAGGAGTGTAATATTGATTCGTAGTTGTGAAGATCAAGGTTGTATAATTTAGTCCCTTATTTGATGATGACAAAAAGGGTAAGAAGATGATTCAAAAATGATTTTGCAACTTGTATATTCTTGGTGATATAGCATGGATTAAGGGGAAGTTTCATTCGTATATTAACTTTAGGGAAAGTTTGTGCTTATTTGGTTTTGTCATTATCAACTAGGGGAAGATTGTTGGGAATTATATTTGAGTTGATAAGACAAAACATGAATGAAACAAGATGGAAACAAGAAGGACCAAAGTTGTCATTGCAAGATTCTACAAGATGTAGGAGATAATGAAGATTTGGTCAACATAAAGATAAAGATGAAAAGATATCAAGATAAACATTAGATAATTTAATTATTTAATATCTTTTATTAGTTTCTATGTAAACCTTAACCTCCTTATGCTATAAAAGGAGGTCCATGCATATAGTTTTCAGTGTGCTAAATTATGTGTGTGCACCAAAGGTGTAAAATGTGTTTTGTGTGTGGGTTTGCACGTCCTACAAGATGTAGATGCTAGCATTGATGGTGTAGCCCCAAGATCATTAGTTTGATCCTATTGATGTAATCGTCTTACCATTGATCAGGTAAGATTGGGGCTTGTAGTAGTCATGTATCTTAGGTGATAATGATGAAAAACCTTGTATTAATTGGTTTAGTATTTCCGCCTGTCAATTTAATCATTGTTATATATTATCTAAATGACCCGGGTCTAAACAACCTCGAGCTTAAACGATCAAAGAACCTATCACGTGTTTTAGGTTTTCTCAATTGGTATCAGAGCCATGTGTCTCTCGATTTAGGATCTACAAGGTTTTAAAGAAATCCTAAAAACCTTAATTTTCAAGAAATCGTGTGGTGAAAGTTTTATGGGGTTATGAAGATTCGGTGTGCTATAATGATGCATATATTCGTTCCTATTACATGTTTGGTATGCAATGCGATTGTCAGCTTTGTTACTATTTATTGGGTTTCTTTTTTATCCTTGTGCTCTATACTTGAATCAAACCTAGAAAATTAGGGTTGTTATTTTTCGGATTGATGTGGTGTATACCGGCTTGGTATGAATTCACTTCAAACTCTTTTAGGGGTTTTCTTGATAGTCGTGATTGTATAATAGTATTGGTATCTATTGGTGGTCATTGATTTGGAAGAGAAGGATGTTAATGTTATTCTTGATCATTATCGTGCTTTAAATCAGAAGACTGGAAACTTTTTAGGCAAAATATACTTGTCTAGTGGTATACAGCTGGTTAATAGGAAGTTACTACTGTTCGATTTGTTATACATTGTTATTGTTGTTAAGGAAGATTAATGCATGCTTCGATATAGTTCTATGTGTTTGGTTAAATTAGTGTTCCGACTCAGTTATGCTGTAGGGCAAAGTACATACTTAATGCTGTCAAGGATGGTTAATGCTGCTAATGTACTTTGTGCTGCCTAGTATGGAAGAACAGTAGTAAGTCATGACGTTTAATATTGGTAAGTATAAATGCAGTAGTTATACTGTTATTATTGTTGGTAATACTGCTTGTAGCGGTTAAAAAAGCAGTTACTTTACTGCTTGTGGTAATAAGCAGTGCTTGGGATTAAAGTTAATACTGCCTTCATGATATTTATATTGCTATGGTATTTAAGCAGTTAATACTGTGGGTTCAATAAAGTTAATATTGGCTCTATCTATGTTAATACTGTTTGGGTTAAAGGAAGTTAGTACTGCTAGAAGCAATTACAACTGCTAGCCTTGTCCGATAAAAGAAGTTAGTACTGCTAGCTTTGACAGATATCGGAATAAAACACAACATAAAAAAAAGAATTTTTTTTTTTTTTTTTTGATTTTTAAATGTTCTTAAAGATTTAATGGCTCGTTTTATTTGTTCAATTGGTTACGAAGACTTATTATTTATCATCTATTTGACGATGAAGTGGAATTATTTGGGTTTGTGTTCTTATCATATCTCAAATGGCTTACAACATTTGGAGGTAACTTGTTCGTGCTTAGAAACGATGTGACGAAGACTTGACAAATCTAGCAAAGGTGTGTGATTTTTCTTATGGTGCTCAATGCTCACATTTGCTATCACTTTGGTTATGTGTCTCATAGAAGATGAGGATAATTGTCAAGAGATTGTGGTCTCCCTATACATTGAGTGATACTTCCGGGTGTATTCGTTCGATTCACGTGATTGATGCAACGATATAAGACACAAGTTTGGGTTGTTCTACTTCAGCATCAAGTTCGTTATACTTAGTTTTCTTCATCAGATTCAAGAAATGGATAACATATGGGTTTTAGGGGAAGCTTAATGTTAAAATGTTTAACCATTTATTTGCTACATTGAGGTGAAGGTTTTTTCTACTGCTAGTCTTTGTTACTACTGCTAGTTTAAGTTTCTACTGCTTCAGTTCATTTATCTTAAAGGCACGTCATGGAGGGTAATTTGAGTTGTTGAATGATGGATTAGAAGTGTAATATTAGTTTGTAGTTGTGAAGATCAAAGTTGCATACTTTAGTCTCCTATTTGATATTGACAAAAAGGGGAAGAAGATTTGATGATTTGCAACTTGTAGATCCTTGGTAGCTTAAGGGGAAGTTTCCATTCGTATATTAACTTCAGGGGAAGTTCGTGCTTATTTGGTTTTGTCATTATCAACTAGGAGAAGATTGTTGGGAATTATATTTGAGTTGATGAGATAAAACAGGAATGAAACAAGATGGAAACAAGAAGGACTAAAGTTGTCATTGCAAGATTCTACAAGATGTAGGAGATAATGAAGATTTGGTCAACATAAAGATAAAGATGAAAAGATATCAAGATAAACATTAGATGATTTACTTATTTAATATCTTTTATTAGTTTCCATGTAAACCTTAACCTCCTTATGCTATAAAAGGAGGTCCAAGCATATAGTTTTTAGTGTGCCAAAAAGTGTGTGTGCACCAAAGCTGTAAAACGTGTTGTGTGTGTGGGTTTACACGTCCTACAAGAGATATATGCTAGCATGGTGGTGTAGCCTCATGGATCTTCATGTTCCTGTTGATGTAACTGTCTTACCATTGATCAGGTAAGATTGGGGCTTGTAGTAGTCATGTATCTTAGGTGATGATGATGAAAAACCTTGTATTAATAACAATGATTCAACGTTTGAATATTCCGCATTTGTTATTAATTCATCTTAGATCATGTTCTAAACAAACAGAGCTTAAACGTCTTCACAGCCATTGCAGTCTTGTGTTGGGTTTTTACATTATTTAACCATTAAATATATACGATGTAACGCCGCGGGGAAAAAAGATTAATCCCGTATGAACATATAATCAACAAGGTTCAGGAAAACCGCGTACCATTTAGCAATTAAACAAAACTCGCCGCCTTGATATTAACACGCGAGTATAACACCACGTGAAACCATCGGGATCAAAGAATAATCTCTCTAATTCGACACACACAATTGTTCTTAGCAAAACAACGAGGTATTGTAGTACTAGTTAGTGTTTAGCAAACGATCACCTTCGTCTTTGATTCAATCAACACACAAGCAAAACCTTCACGTATGTGGTATAAAACCACAAAACCGAAAACCCTAAAAAGGTATTCGGTTCGATCGCACGACCAAAGGAAGAAAACAAAACCCTTGGTGGGTTTTTGGGATTCGGTCGAACACAAGGAGAGGACAAGAGAGTGGATAGTTAGGGTTTTTAGGGATTCAAGTTATGAGAGAAACAATGAACCAAAGCCCCTATTTATACACCTCTTCACTTGGAGAGCAAGCAAGCAATCCCACCTCCTCAAGGAGAGGAGGTTCGGCCGACTAAAGAAAAGAGGGGGGAAATCGCAACTTTCCTTTTCCTGGTTTTTGCATATTAGTCCTTTAACTTTTAACGACTAATAATATTTCTTGTTAAACTTTTAACGATCGTTTATTAAAACACTAATATATTACATTAATATATTTAATTGTTGTTCTATGTATTAACGCGTGCGTCCCCGTAGGCTCGAATAGATTTTCGGACATATATTATTTATGTTGGACATATTCAACAGCTTCCACTGGGACATGTATTAATAATATAATAAGTTTTGGTAAGCGTCTAGCAACACGTCAAATGCTTCCAGAAATATCCGAGTGTGGTTTCATAAAGACACGAATATAGTGATTTATGAATTTACAATCCCTTTGTTTCAGATACCGTGTTAAAAATAGATATGGATCAATGTATTCATTATTTAACGTTTTATGTTTCTCGTATATGTAATAATCAAGATTACCAAAAATCCAATGAGATTTTATACATGAGTTTTTGGAGTACTGGCCATCACACATTTGATTAAACTCTTCGAGGGGCCCAGAGTGGCATCATTCTTCAACTATTGATAGGAACAAATTCTTTATTGACTACAAAGTTCGTCAAGTATCATGCTTCATAAATCACTCTGAGAATAGCCCTCATTTAGTACCCTTTTTCAGGATAACTTAAACTAGATCAAGAAGAATTATTCACACATGCAAGACCTACTTGCATCTTAAGTCTAAGGATTTTAGTAAATTAAAATCACTTACAAGATTTACTTAATGACGCTTATCCATTAAAGTATTATTCTTGTTCAGTGGGGAAATCAATATTCATTTAATGAATATCATGTGGTTGGTGGACCATCCTTGAATACCTACAATATCACCAATGTTAGAATTGTCTTAATTTTAATCAATATTCCATATTGTTAATCGACAATGGATTAATTTTAGAATAATCAACATTATTCATGGATTTAAACATGCAAATATAGGACACAATTTAAGATAAAAATAACAAAATACCAAGTATCATTATCATAAAATAAATTGTTCAAATGTCCCTTATCCAAATATTAAACACATGTCTACATAAAACTACTAGCTAAACGAAGTCCCATGCTCCTAGCATGTTGAGTAAGCTTTCCTTTAGGTAAAGCCTTCGTAAAAGGATCAACCAGATTGTTATCTGTGTAAACTTTTAGGAATTTTATTTCGCCCAGTTCAATACTCTTGCGAACATAATGATATCTCCTATGGTAGTGTCTGACGCCTTTCTGAACCCCCGGTTCGTTGGCAAAATGAAGTGCGGCTGAATTATCGCAAAACATCTTAATAGGCTCGTTTATTGTTGGTACTATACCAAGCCCTGAAATAAACTTCCTAATCCAAACAGCTTCCATCGCAGCTTCCGAAGCAGCTATGTATTCAGCTTCTGTAGCAGACATTGCAGTAGTACTTTGCTTGGAGCTTTTCTAGTCTACTGCGCCTCCATTCAAAATAAAGACGTATCCTGTTTTTGATTTTGTATCATCTCTATTAGTCTCAAATCCAGCATCGCAATAGCAATCAACTCGAAGTTCAGCTTCAGGATTTCCACCATAAACCAAAAACATATCTTTAGTATTTCTTAAATACTTAAGAATATTTTTCACACAGTCCAGTGAGGTTCACTAGGATTCTGTTGAAACGGCTTGTTATATTTTGCGCGAACGCAACATCAGGTCTAGTGCATCTTACAACATACATAATAGATCCCACAGCCGAAGCATAAGGTACATTTTGCATGCGCTTCACCTCCTCAGGTGTTGAAGCACCTTGTGTTTTGTTCAAGTCAAGTCTTTCTTGCATGGGGATATGACCACGTTTGGAATTATCCATTTTATATCTCTTTAAGATCTTATCCATGTAAGCATTTTGACTAAGTCTAATCAATCACTTTGACCTATCTCTATAGATTTTGATTCCAAGAATAAATGTTGCTTCCCCCAAATCTTTCATAGCAAAACACTTTCCAAGATAATCCTTTACACTTTGTAAACTTGGAATGTAATTTCCCATGATAGTTATATCATCGACATATAAGATGAGGAATGTAACATTACTCCCGCTAGCCTTTTGATATACACATGGCTCATCAAGATTTTGAGCAAAACCAAACTTTTTGATTTCCTCATCAAATCTTTTATTCCAGTTTCTTGATGTTGCTTAATAAGACCATAAATGGTCTTTGGGAGTTTGCTAACTTTTCTGGGATGATTAGGATCAACAAAACCTTCAGGTTGTACCATATAAATGTCTTCATCAAGATAACCATTTTAGAAGGCAGTTTTGATATTCATTTGCCATATCTCATAATCATAGAACGCTGCTATGGATATTAGAATCCTAATAGCTCTAATGTCAGCCACGGGTGATAATGTTTCTTCATAGTCTTTATTTCCTTTGTGTAAATGACATCATGTCAGTCTTTTTCTTAAAAATTCACTTACTCCTAACAGTCTTAAAATTAGGAGGAAGATCGACCAAGACCCATACCATATTGTCTATCATAGATTGCATTTCCGCATTCATAGCATCGAGCCACTTATTAGATTCTGGATCTAACATTGCAGCTTTATAGCTAGTGTGTTCATTAAGATCCCCTAGATTATGTTCCTCCGCCTCTACATTTAGACATAAGCGATTTGGAACTCGACGTGACCTTTCGGACCTACAAATCAGAATCTCTTCCTCTTTAGGTGGTTCAAAACCTTTAACCTCCATAGGAATTTCGCTAATGATTTCAGAAGGTGATGTATCTTCATCTTGAATTTCTTCAAGATCTATGGCCCTCCCACTGACTTCTTGAGTTATGAGATTTTTCTCAAAGAGCATACCTCACAACAACAATTTTGTTTTCAGGTGGGAAGTAGAAATAGTAAACCCATTGTTCTTTGGGTATCCTATAAAGATATTACTTAACGAATCTTTGTTGGAGTTCTGTCAGGTGATATCTGCTTCACAAGCGCCTCAATCCCCAGACCTTGAAGTTAGACAAGTTTGGTAAGTTTTCCATACATAATTCATATAGAGTTTATCAATACCTTCTGGTTGGAAACCAATGGAGTATGCGTTGTTGAAGACTCTAGCGCTAATCCCAAAAGGGATAACGAGCAGTGTTTGTAAGATTCATCATAGATCGAACCATGTCTAACAAAAGTATGATTTCTCCTTTCAGACACGTCATTGTGTTGTGGTGTGTATGGAGGAGTAAGCTGTTGGACAATTCTACAAGCTTTAAGATAATCTTTAAAACTCTTGGCTTATGTATTCGCCACCTCGATCTGATCGAAGAGCCTTGATAGTCTTCCTAAGTTGATTTTCCACTTCATTTTTAAACACCTTGAATGTTTCAAAGACCTCATGTTTATGCTTAAGAAGATAAACATAACCATAAAGACTATAATCATCCGTGAATGTAATGAAGTAGCTAGCACATTGTCTTGACACATCTGTATGTATTATTCCAAGAAAGATTCAGTAGTAGCCCTTTGAGACGATGTGGAAACGAATTTTCCTTGGTCATTCTTGCTGATAAACAAGACACGCTTGATCAAATGACTCTCATCATTGTTTTTCAAAGGATTTTTTGTTGCAGCTTATCAATATGGTTCTTACTTATATGAGCAAGACGGCAGTGCCATAGATAAGTAGAGTCCAAATTATGTTTGGCTCTTTTAGTGCTAACATTATAAATAGAATTAACATTTGGTACAAGATCATGCATATCAATTTCATAAATACCATTACTGGGAATAACATTAAAATAATGAACATTGTTCTTAGAAACTGAAATTCTAAAATCCGTAAAACACTGGACAAATCCATTTTCTACCAAACGGTGAACTGAAACAACACCTCTAGTAATAGAAGGTGCATAATGACAATTGTCTAAACAAATAATCCACAAGGCCATTAGGCAAACTAAGTCAAAACTTCAAATAAGCTTATATTGTGCCACGAACAAATTGCCCACGTACAAATAAAGAGCTCCTTGTTTCAGCTTTCTTGCTTCTCCAAGACCATGTTTTGTGTTACAAATATGAGTACCACAACTAGTGTCATACACCCAGGATTTAGTAGGAAAAGAAAATAATTCTATTATGAAGACATCTGAAGAACTGGCAGTGCCAACTTGCTTCTTCTTCTTAATCAACTCAGCAAGGTAAGCAGGACAATTCCTCTTACAATTCCCTTAGCTGGGTGCTCTTTAGCAGAAGGTTTAGGGTTTTTAGGCTTAGGAATATAAACTTGTTTATCCTTTCCCTTGCCATTAGCTTTACCCTTACCTTTAGCTTTAAGCGATTTCTTATTGGATTTCTAGATTTTACCACCTTTAATCATCATTACTTGTGGTGTTTTAGCCTTTTTAGGTAAACCTTTTTCATGCTTAATGAGCATAGCATGTAGTTCACCAATTGTCTTCCCCATGTTATGCTTATTGTAGTGAGGCCATTCAAGATTAAATAAACACTAAGCTCTTGTGGGAGCACATAACCAAAACATTCCAGTTCTACATAATTCTTCATCTAATGACATATTGGCCAACTGGTTTTTCCTTATCCTGTTTGCAAGCA
>BQNB010003123.1:0-43387 GCA_026074375.1 Tanacetum coccineum | reverse complement strand
TGTTTTATGTTCTTGTTCTGGGTTTGCGCTGCTTGTTTGGTTTTGTTTCAGAACTGCTACAGTACTGGGTTATTTGGAAGGTTTTCAAAATTGTTCTGCTGCTGCTTGGTACAGATATTATCTTTAACCTTTATTGGGTTTGGTTTGGTTTAAGATAGTGCGCTTATCCGCTTTCAGTTCTGGGACAGTTTATTGCCGCGACCTTTGGTTCTGTCACAGCTTCGTTTATGTGCTATATCGTTCCTTGTACAGCTTCTTTTGGGGTTCTGGTTTTGGTTGCGTGTATAAGCACTAGTCAAATTTATATATATATATAGTATTAATCCCGTGAAAATTCTTTCCAAATTACTTCTCAAACAAGAGAAATAAAAGGATAAAATCTCACTTAAGAAAACACAATACGTATATTTTTAACCGGGAAGTATTTTCTTCTCGGGTCGTATCCCAACGAAGTCGTGAATTGAGATTCGGGAATAATTCGGATTCGAGTCAAGAATGAATAAAGGATTTTTGAATTTTGAATTACACTACGAATATAATAGCACAATTAAACTATAGAAACGATTAAAGAAACTAAAAACAATTAACTAGCACGAAATTTTAATACACGAAAATTAAAAACGTGAGCTAAAACTGAAATTTAAAATCTAAGGCACTACTTTTAACAAATTTTATACCTAAAAATCAAAAATTTAAAAAGAAAATTTTAGGAAAAAGAATTAGAATTTTTTAACTATTTTTGAATTTTTTATGAATTTTTAAAGGAAAATGAATTAACAAAAATAAACTTTTTCTAAAAATTAACACTAAAATTCTATTTTTATTTTTCAAAAATACTAGAATGAAAAAGAAAATTATTACAAAAAGAATTAGAATTTTCAAACTATTTTTTTATTTTCTATAAATTTTATAAGAAAAAGAAATTACTAAAAATCTATTTTAATTCCTAGAAAATACAAATTTAACTGGAAAAATAAAGAAAAATGGTTTTAATCTACTTAAAATGTGCAGAAAACTAATGGAACAAAAATGCCCAATTTTTATACACCAATTGAACTCTAATTTTACCAATTAAAACCTAACCCTAATTTTATTAAAACTAAAATTAAAAATATTAAAACTATCTTATTATACTAGAAAGAACAGGGTAGAAAGTGTAAAGAAAGAAAGAAAAGGGTAGGCGGGAAATCTAGCAAAAATTTACACTACAATGAAAACGGGCATCCTTAAACTATTGCAAAAATACCAATTAAACCCTACGATTCAGCTTATTTTTGGCTTATTTAAAAAATGAGAATTAGCAAAAACTTAAAACTACAAAGTTGGACTTGAGCTTATAGACTACAACTTTAACAAAAGCACTTTTGACTTTTAACAACTGAATAAGCTAGAAATTAAGCATCTAATTCTGTTCTACAGAAACTAAGCTTTTCTTATATTTCTAAAAAGAAATAAGCTAAGAGTGAATAAGAATAACAAGAAATTTGATATTAAAAAGTGAAGATTCAGACAAACAACAAACATAAAAAAAAATAACTAAATAGTACAAAAAAAAAAAACAAATAAGAATAAAACATAAAAAAAATAAAAAGAAATATAAGAAAAAAAAAAAAAATTAACATACAGACACACACCCAAGCCCTCAACCCCCGACACCCCCCCCACCCCCCCACCCCCCCCTTACCCCCCCCGCCCCCCATACACCCCTACAACTCCCCCCACCCCCCCACGACCACCACACACCCCCCCCCCCCAACACCCACCCCCCACCTCCCCATCCCACCCTCCCCCCCCCACCCCCCCACCCCCCCCACCCCGCCACCCCCCCCCCCCCCCCCCCCCCACCCCCACCCCCACCCCGCACCCCACCCCCCCCCCCCCCCCCCCCCCCCCCCCATCCCCACCCAACCCCACCCCCACCCCCCCCCCCCCCGACCCCCCCCCACCGCCACCCCCCCCCCCTAACCCCCCCCAATTAAACCCTCCCACCCCCCCCCACCCCCGCAACCCCCACAACACCCCCCATCACCCCACCGACCCACCCACACCCCCCGACACCCCCCCCCCCCCCCCCCCCCCTCCACACCCCCCCATCCCCCCACCCCGCCTCCACCCCACCCCCCCCACGCCCCCCCCCACCCCCCTCCCCTCCACCACACACCCCTAACCCCACCACCACCAGACCCCCCCCACCCCCCAAACCCCCCCCCCCCCCCCCCCCCCCCCCCATCCCCCACCCCCCCCACTCCCATCGTGAGAACACAACCCCCTCTCACGCCTCCCCCCCCCCCTCCCCCACCCCCCCTCTCCCACCCCCCCAACCCAAAACCTAACCCCCCTTTTCCCCCACACCCCCCCCCCACCCCCCACCCCACCCCCCCCCCCCACACCCACCCCCCCCCCCTCACGCCCCCCCCCCAACCCCCCCACGCCCACCCACCCCAAAACCAACCCGCACCCCCCACCCCCCGCCGCCACCCCCCCCCCACCACGCCCCTCATCCCAACACCCACCCACCGCACCCCCTCCCCCCGCCCCCCCCCAACACCGCCCCTCCTGCCCATACCCAACCCCCAACCCTCTCCCCCCCCCACACCCCCCCCCCCACCTCACCTTCCCCCGCCCCTCACCTCAATACTCCGCCCCCCCCCCCCGCCCCACCCCCCCTACACCACCCCCCCCCCCGCTACCCCCCACCACACCACCGCGACCCCACCCCCCCCCCCCCCCCCACCACACCCCCCCCCCCCCCCCCCCCCCGCCCTCAACCCACCCCCCACCGCCCACACACCCGCCCCCCCCACCCCCCACCCCCTCCAAACCCAGCCCCCCCCCCCCCCCCTCCCCCCACACCCCCCTCCCTCCACGCTCCCACCCACTCCCCCCCCCCTCATACCCCACCCCCCCCCCCCCTCCCCCACTCCTCCGCACCCCTACCCCCCCCCGCCCCTCCACCCCTACCCCCCGCAACCCCCGCCCCCACTCCCCCCCCAACCCCACCACCCCCCCCCCCCCCACCCAACCCCCCCTCCCCCCACCCCCCCCCACACCACCTACCCCCACCACCACCCCCCCCCCCCCCCCCACACCGCCCCCCCCCCCCCTCCCACCACCCCACCCCCCACCCCCCCCCCCCCGCCCCTCCCCCACCGACACCCACCCCACCCCCCCCTACACCCCCATACCACCCACCTCACCCCCCCCCCCAACCCCCAACCCCCCCACCCCCCCCAACCACCCCCCCACCCCCCCCCGACCCCCCGCCCTCCACCGCAGATCCACCTACCCTCCCATACCCAGCCCCCCCTCCCCCAGCCCCCCCCCCCCCCAACCACACCCCACACCCCCCCCCCCCACACCCCCCCCCCCCCCCACCCCCCCCACCCCCACCCCCCAACCCCCCCTCTCGACTAACCCAACCACCCCCAACCCCCCCACACCCCCCCCCCCCACTCCCCCCCCCACCCCCACGAACTCCCCCCCCCCCGACCCCTACCATCACACCACCCCCCCCCCACCTCCCCCCCACCCCCCACCCCTACCCCCCTCCCCCCCCAACACCCCAACCCCCCCCCCACCTACCCACACCCCCCCCCCCCCCCCCCCACCACCTCCCCCCCCCACTCCCCCCACCCCCCCACCAACCCATCCCGCCCCCATCGCCCCACCCCGCCCCCCCCCCCCCGCCCCACCACCACCCCCTCCGACACCCCCCCCCCCCCCCCCCCCCACACCCCCCCCCCCCCCCACCCCCAGCACCCACCACCCCCCACCCCCCCACCGCCCCCCCCCCACCACACCACTCCCCCCACAAACCCCCAACCCTCCACCCCCCACCCCCACCAGCCCCACCCCCCCCCCCACCCCCCCCACCCCGCCCCCCCCCCCCCCCACCCCCCCCAACCCCTCCCCCCCTCCCCCCCCCCCCCCCCCCCAGCCCCCCCCACCCCCCCCCCCCCCCCCCCCCAAACCAAACCCCCCCCCCCCCCCACATCACCACCCCCCCCCCCCTCACCACCCCCCCCCACCCCGCACACCCCCCACCCCCCCCCCCCCCCCCCCCCCCAACCACCACACCTCCACCACCCACCCCACCCCCCCCCTCTCAACCCCCCCCCCGCCCCCCTACACCCCCCTCCCCAACCCCTCACCCCACCCCCCCCCCCCAACAACCCACCCCCACACCACCCCCCCCCCCCCCCACGCCCCACCCGCCCACTCCCCCCCCAACGACCCCCCCCCGCCCCCCCCCAACCCCCCCACCGCCATCGCCCCCCCCCCCTCCCTCCCACCCACCGTCCCCCCCCCCCCACCCCCCACCACCCCCCTCCCGCCCCCCCCCCCCCGCCCCCACCCCCCCCCCCCCCACCCCCTCCCACCCCCCACCCCCCCCCTCTCCCCCGCCCCCCCCCAACTCCACACCACAACGCATATACCCACCCACCCCCCCCCCTCCCCCCCCCCCCTAACCCTCCGACCCCCCAATACCACACCCCATATCTCCAACCACACCAACCACCCCACCACACCCCCTCCCCACCCACCCACAACACCCTCACATCCCCGCCCCACACCCACCCTACCCCCCCCCACAACCCCACCCCCCCCCCCTCCCACGCCCACCCACCACCCCCCCCCCACCCCCCCCCCCCACCCCCACCGCCCCACCCCCCCCACCCCCCACACCCCCCCCCCCCCCCCCCCCCCCTCCCCCCCCCCCAACTACCCTCCACCCCCACCCCCCCCCCCCGACGCACTCCCCCACCCCCCCCCACCCCCCCACCCCCCACACCCCCCCCCCCCCCCACACCCCCCCCACCTCCCCCCCCCACAACCCCAACCCAACCGCCATCCCCACCCCGCACCCCGCCCAACCCCCCCACACACCTCGCCCACAGCCACCTGACCCCACCCCTACCACCGCCCCCACCACCCCCCCCCAACCCCCCCCACACACCCCCCATCACCCCCACCCCACCAACCCCTCCCCCGCCCCCCGCCACCGCCTCACCCCCCCCCCCCCTCCCCCCCCCCCCCCCCCCCCACACCTCCCCCCCCCACCAACCCCCCCCCGCAAACCCCCCCCCCCCACCCCCCCAACACCCCTCCCCCCCCCCACCCCCCCCCCCCTCCCCCCCTACCCCCCCCCCACCACCCCCCCCCCCCCCCCAAACCACAACCCCCCCCCCCACCCCCCCCCCCCCTCAACCCCACCCAATAACCCCCCCACCACCCACAACCCCCCCCCCCCCCCACCCAACCAACCCCCCCTCCCTCACCACACAAAACCCTAACCCCCCTCGGCCACCCCCCCCCCCCCCACCCCCCCCCCCCCCCCCCACCCCCCCCCCCCCTTTCCCCCCCCATCTCCCCCCCACCCCCCCCTCCCGCCCCCCCCACCCCCCACCCCCCCCCCCCCCAGCCCCGCCCCATACCCCCCCCCCCTCCCACCCAACCCACCCCCCCGCCCGCCAACCCCACCTGCCACCCCCCCCATACCGTCCCCCCCACCCAGCCCACACCCACCCCCCCCACCCCAACCCAACACCACCCCCTCCCACCCCGCCCCCCCCACCACCCCCCCCCCCTCCATCCCTCCCTCACCCCCTAACCCAAACGCACCTCCCCCCCCCGCCCCCCAACCCCCCCCCCACCCCCTCCCCCCACCCCCCCCCCCCCCCCCCCCCCCCACGCCGTCGCCAACACACCCCCTCGCACCCCACTCCCCCACCCCCCACCCACGCCACCCCCCCCCCCACCCCCCCCGCACGACCCCTCCCCCCCCTGCCCACCCCCTCCCCACCCCCCCCCCTCCCCCCCCCACCCCCACCCCCCCCCCCCCCCCCCGCCCCCCCCCCCCCACCCCCACACCACCGCTCCCCCCTCACCCCCCCCCACCTCCCATCAATCACCCACCCCCACCCCCCCCCCCCACCCCCCCCCCCCCCCCCGCCCCCGCCACACCCCACCCCTCCCCCCCCCCACACCACCCCCCCCTAAACCCCACCCCCCCCCCACCCCCACCCACCACCCTCCCACCCCCCCCCCCCCACCCCAAAACCCACCCCTACCCCCCCACCACCCATCAAACCCCGCCCCCCAAACCACCTCACCCTACCCACCAAACCCCCCACCCCCCCCCGCCCACGACCCCCCCCCACCCCACCACACCCCCCCCCCCCCCCCTCCCACCCCCCACCACCCCCCCGCCCCCCCTACCCCCCCTCCCCAACCCCCCCCCCCCCACCCCCATCCCGCCCTACACCCCCCCCCCCCCCCACACCCCCCCCCACCCCACTCCACACCCACCCCCCCTACAATACCCCATCCCCCCCTCCCCCCCACCCCCCCCCCCCTCCCCCCCCCCCCCCCACAACCCCCACACCACCCCCCCCCCCCCCCCCCCCCCGATCAACCACCCCACACCACACCCCCCCCTGCGCGCCACACACCAACATAACCCCCCCCCCCCCCCCACACCCCCCCGACCCCCCCACCCGCCCCACACCCCCCCCCCCCGCCCTCCCCCCCCAGCCTCCCCCACCTCCCCGCCCCTAACCCACGCCCCCATCACCCCCCCCCTCCACCCCCTCCCCCCACGAACCTCCCACCCCCCCTACCCCCCCCCCCCCCAACGGCCCCCCCCCCCCCACATAACCCCTCCCCCCCCCCACCCACCCTCCGACCACCTCCCCTCCCCCTCCCACCCCCCCCCCCCCACCCGCCACCCCCCACAACTCCCACCCTCCCACTCCCCCACCACCCCCCCCCCACCCAAACCCCCCCCTCCCCTGCCCAGCCCCCCCTCCGCCCCCCCGCCCCCCCCCCCCCCCCCCACCCTACGACAACCCAGTTACCCCCCTCGGCCCCACCCCCCCCAACCCCCCCCGCACCACACCACCCCCCCCCCTACCCCCCCCCCCCCCCCCCACACACCCCCCACCCCCACACCCCCCCCCCCCCGCCCTCCCTCGCCCCCACACCCCCCCCCGCCTCCCGCCCCACCCAAAACCCCCCACCCCCCCCAACCCCCAAACTCCCCCACCACCCCCTTACTCTCCACCGCCGCCCACCTCCCCCCCAACCCCCCCCCCCACCCCCACACACCCTCCACCGCCCCCTACCCACTCACCCCCCTCAACCCCACGACACCCCCCCCCAACCCACCCCCCCCCACCACCCCCCCCCCCCCACCCCCTCCCCCAACCCCCACCCCCCCCCCCTCTACCCCCCCAACCCCCCACCCCACCTCCACCCCCACACCCCGCCCGCCCCCCACCCCCCCCCCCAGCCACCCCAACCCCCCCCTCCCCCCACCCTCCACCACCCACCCCACCCCCCAAACCCCCCACGGACACACCCATACCAACCCCACCCCCCACCACTGCACCCCCACCCGCCCCCCCACCAAACCCTAATCACCAACACCCCACCCCCCAACACCCCCCCCACCCACCCCCAACAGCCCCCAACCACCACACAAAACACCACCACCACCCCCACCCAATCCCCCACACCCTCCCCCCAACCATCACAACACACCACCCCACCCCCCACCCCCCGCCCGCCCCCCCCCCCCACCCCCACCCACCCCCCCTCCCCAACACCCCCCCCTACCCCCCCTCCCCCCCGCCCCCCCCCCCCCACACCCTCCCCCCCCCCCCCCCAACTCCCCCCCCTCTCCCCCCCCCCCCCCCACCCCCCCCCCCCCCCCACCCCCCCCCGACCGCTACCCCCCCCCCCCCCACTTCCCCACACCCACTCCCCAACCCCCCCCCCTCCCCAAACTCCCCCAGCCTACCCCCCACCCCCGCCTCCCCCAACCACTCCCCACCCCCACCACCCCCCTCCCCACCCCCCCCCCCCCCCAGATCCCCCCCCCCCCCCCCCCCCCCGCTCCCCACACCCCCCAGCCCCCCCACCCACCCCCACCCTCCGCCCCCACCTCCCACCCACACACCCCCCCCCCCCCAGCCCCCCCCACACACCCCCCCCTCACCCCCCCCAACCCCCCCCTCCCCCAAAAACCCCACAAACCCCCCCCCCCCTCCCCAACCCCCCCACCCCCCTCCACCCCCCCATCCCCCCCCCCCCCCCCCCACCACCACCCCCCCCCCCCCAACCCCGCCCGCCCCCCCCAACGCCCCCCCCTCCCCCCCCCCACACCCCACTACACCCGCCACCCACCCCCCCCCCCCCACCCCGCCCCCCCCCCCCCCCCCAAACAACCCCCCCCCAAACCCCTACACCCCCTCCCCTCCCAACCCGCCTCCCCCCCCCCACCCCCCCCCCCCCCAAGGCACCCAACCCCCCAACCTCCCCCCCCCCCCCCCCCCCCCCCCCACCTCCCCCCCCCACTCCCCACCCCCCCCCACACCCCCCACCCCCCCCCCACCCCCCCCCCCCCCCAACCACCCCCCCCCGCCCACCCCCCTCATCCCACCAACCACTCCACCCCCACAAACAACCCCCACAACTCAACCCCCCCCCGCCCCACAGCCCCCCCGACACCCGCCCCCTCCCCCAACCCAAACCCCTCCCTCCCCCCCCCCCCCCCCCCCCCCCCCCCCACCCCACCCCCCCGCCTCCCGCCAGCCCCCCCCCCCCCCCCCCCACACCCCCCACCCCCCACCCCGCACCCCCCCCCCACCACCACCCCCCCCCCCCCCCTCCCCCCCCACCCCCCCCCGCCCAAACCCACCCCCCCCTTATCCCGCCCCCCCCCCCCGAACCCCCCCCCCCGCCCCCCACCGCCCCACACCCCACCCCCCACCCCGCCCTCCAAACGCCCAACCCCCCTCCACATCAACCTCCGCACACCCCTCCCCCCCACCCCCCCGACCCCTCCCCCCCCCCACCCACCCCCCCCCCCCCCCCCACCCCACACCCCCCCCACCCCCCCCCACCACCCCGCCCCACACCCCCCCGCCCCCCCCCCACCCCACGCCTCCCACCCCCGCCCCACGAACCCCACTCACCCCCCCCCCCCCACCCCATCCCCCCCCCCGTCACCCTCCTCTCAACCATCTCCCACCCCCCCCCCCGCCCCATACCCCCCCCCCACCCGACCAACACCCCCCCCCACCCCCCATCACCAACCACCCGCCCCCCCCCACCCCTCCCCCCCCCCAGCAACCCCCCTCACCCCAACTCACCCCCCCCCCGCCCCCCACCCCGACACCCCCACCGCCACCCCCCCCCACCCTCACCCCCACTAACCCCACAAAACTACCCACCCCCGCCCTACCCCAATGCCCCCCCCAGCCGCGACCCCCTGTGACTGCTGGTTCCTCCCCGGACTAACCCCAATCGTGCCCACAGCCCCCCTCTAAACTATAGCCCAGGACCCAACACGCCCCTACACCAATCTTATTATCTTTTCTAGTCTTTGGCTTATTTATTGCTTATTTCTTAATGAAAATGAAAACCACAAGAAGCTAAATGAAGCTTATAATGTGTACAAAAGCTCTTGGACATTTTATCAACTGAATAAGCTAGAAAATTAGCTTTTTAAACTGCTCTACAGTAACTAAGGTTTTCCCTTTGAAAATCTAACTTTTTAAACTTTGGCTTATTCCTAGCTTATTACTTAATGAAAGTTAAAACTAAAAAATGCTATATGAAGCTTAAGATGTGTACTAGGGATTTCTAAAAAGAAATAAGCTAAGAGTTAACAAGATTAATGAGAAATTTGCTATTAAAAAGTGAAAGTTCAGGCTTATTGACTGTTGTTAAGCTAAACTTAATAAGCTAACTAGCTCAATTCTAAATCTTAGAAACTTAAACTTTGAAAATAAGCTATACTATGAATATAGAGTGAATCTTGATAAAAGGAACTTGGAAATGACAACTAGAAAGTAGAAATTCAAGAGAAATAAGCTAGAAATTTAAGCTGCTGCTATACCACTTTTGCAAGAACCTAAAAGCTAATCTAAAGCTTAAAAATGAAACTTAAAAGATGATCTTAATAAAGCTAATGGAGATCTACAAAGGTGCTTAATACTAAATTCTAACTCCTAATTACAATAGCTAAAAAGTGACTAGAAAGTAGATGAGCAACAACAGTATTAACTAAATAAGTACTGTTGTTGCTGATATACTTGGCAAATACCTAGGTGCAGGCAAAATTTCTAAAGTGAGGACTCATAAACCAACTCAATAGATGTTACTAAATCCACATTTACCAAGTTTGAACTCTAGAAGGCTTTAGATCACTTAACTCTAAAACTTTTTGAACTTAAAACTGCCCTGGTGCTGACACAAGCTTTTTAAGCTATAAACTTTGAAATTCTACAAATTAATTCTTAAAACCTATTTAAAACTTGATTATATCACTTAACTCAACTGACTTATGTAGGTTTACTAACTAAATTTGACTTTAAGAGTCAAAAGCATCTTAATCCAAACACTACTTAACACTAACTGTCCCAAATGAATTTGACTTAAAATCTATTTTAAAACTAGAAATGTTAAAACCTTATATCTACTCAGACTTAAACTTACCTAATTAAGCTATTTTAACAATTAAACCTACAGCTTATTAACAGAAATAAGCTAGTTACTCAGCTAGCTTAACCTACTTATTATGACAGATTATTAAGAAGTGAAACCTAAATGGATTCTAGCTACAATTACTTAAAGCATTTGCATCTCTTAACTAACTAAGCAAGTTGAACAGGATTAAGCACACACAAAGTTAATACAATAAGCTAATGGATTAAGCTAAATGTATGCTAAAATCAAAAACATGAATTTGAACCTGTGAACTTGTAGTCTCTGACCTTAGCCACTCTTGTTGAATGAGTGGCTCTAAATTTTAGAACTTAATTGGCACCTTGCCTCTAAAACCTGAGCTTTAAACTCAATAAGCTAAATGTAGCTTATTACTCCTTATTGCTTCTAATATTGATCCAAACTGAATTCAAATGACCATTTTTGAACAATAATAGACAAACTCAGTATTTAAAAAGCTTTTAGCAATGTTAGAACAATTTTAGAACAAAAGAAAATAGAATAAGCTATATTGAGCTTATTACAAGCTTATTAGCTTAAACTAGCTTATAACATGAAAACTTTAAAACAAACTCAACTCAATTATTTTTATTGCTTAAGAAAAGAAGAATACAAGGTAAAGAATCAAAGAGTACAACTGAATTTTAAAAGATTTAAAAGCTTAATTCGAAAATGATGAACAGTACACGAAAAGAAAAATTACAAAGGAAATTTAACTAACTCTTTTCTCCCGTACATTAACAAAAACTAAACTCTTAACATGCTTTAATTCACTCAAGTCAAATTTTGCACTCTAAACTCCCCGGTGCTAGATAAACTTTTTAACTCAAAACTTTGTAATTCAAATAACTAGCTTTTAAAACTATTTTAAACTTGTTAACTATGGAATCCTCAAGTGAATAAAAAGTATTGACAGGAAATTCTTGACTTTAAAGTCAAATACAACTTAAACCAAACACCTCCTTAACTAGACTGTCAAAACTTATTTGGACTTAAGAACATTTTTAAACTACATCCAGCTAAATTCTTTTATCTACTCACACTAGAAATCACCTTCTTAAGCTATTTAAAGACTAAAACCTACAGCTTATTTGTAGAATTAAGCTACTTACTCACCTAGCTACTTCTACTTACTATGACAGATTTGACAGAAATGAAAATTAATGAATCCTAACTATTATTACTTAAAGGCAATTGTATTTCTAGGATATGTAAAACCATATTAGACATTATTAAGCATTCAAGAACATTACAATAAGCTATATGAAATAAGCTAGATGAAAACTAAAATGAATGAAAGATGATTAAACCTGAAATTGAAGTCTCAGATACTAGCCACTCTTGTTGAATGAGTGGCTTAAAACATGAACCTAATGGCTCCTTAGCCTCTAAACCAATGAGCTTAAAGCTCAATAAGCTGAATTAGCTTATTTCTCCAAATAGCCTCCAAATTTGAACTCAAATGAACCACTTATGAACTAAAATAGACTAAAAACAGTTTTAAAAAGCTTCTAGTGATATTAAAACACTTTTAAAAAAAGAAGAAATAGAATTTAGGCTAATTTTGAAGCTTATTACAAGCTTATTAGCTAGAATTTGGCTTAATACTTTGAAATGTTAAGACAAACTCAACACAACTAGTTTAAAATTGTCTTAGAAATGGAAAGTAACAAGTGAAATTAACAAGAGGTACAACTGAAAATAAAAGGATAAAAAAAATCTTAATTGCAACGAGTACACGAAATTAAAAACTACAAAGGAAATAAAAAAACCTAAACTCCACACTCCACTGTTCATCCTTCTTCTTCTTTTATAGATATCCAGGGGTCCTCTTGTGTTTGTGTTGTGAGAGGTTCACAGCTTCAATCTAGGCCGTTGAAGTCCCTTGTGCTTTCTTGAACTCATACCCATCGTATGGATTTGACCTTGAAAAGAGTGGGATTGCCAAAATAGAACTAGGTTTTAGTGAGGTGAGGGTAAGGGTTAGATCCATGGTGTATTGTGTGAGGTTGAGTGTTTATGGGAGAAGGAAAAGTGTAACATGTTTTTAGGTTTTGGTCATGGCGGGAAACTTGGTTTGAGAGACAGAGTGAAGGGGTTTTAGGATTGGGTTTTGGCGGGAAAAGATGGTTTATAAAGGTTGGGGGTGACAGGGGATGTGTTTGGGGAATTGGCACATTTGGCCCCTCATGGTTATTAAACCTCCTTGCATCCATGGTCCTTGTGTTGTAAAACTTTTGGGGACTTGGCAAAACAAGTCCCCAAGGGTTATAACACCCTTTTCATCACACGTCCTTGGTGGTTATTACTTAAGAGACTTGGCAGTTTTGCCCCTTGTAATATAACTTTGGCATATTGGCAGTTTGGCCCTTCTCTTCTTTTCCTCTTAATTTCTTTTATAAATACAAGTTTAGGGATTTACAAGTCTAGTCCCTAAACTTATATTTCTTGACTTTTGGCTTCGGGGTTGACTTGGGTTGACTTTTTCAGGCTTGGGCTTGGACTTTGACTTTGTCTTTTCCTGCTTTTCCATTCCGAGTCCGGTTTTGTCGTTTTGGCTTTGTTTTTCGTCCTTTTCTTAGTAATCCGTTCCTGCACAATACAATTATACAAAACAATCGTAATTTGGCATTTTTAAGTCCGTTGTGGTTTATTTTAGCTTGTTTTTAAAGGTAAAATGGGGTAAGGTGTTAATTAAACACATGAACCAGTAGGATGTGCTCTCTCGAGAAAGAACACAAAAAACAAAACAAAAAACTAAATAACAAAAAAAAAAAAAAAAACAGGTCTTGCAACTGTGTTTAACAGTCTATACGCCATATAACTTAATTTAAATACGCTGTATTGACTTTTGAATACGCCCCCTAATACGCTGTAATTTATTTACTGAAAATGCGATATCTATTATTAAAAGTGAATACTGGATGTATCTCTTCGAAGTTTTTTGATACGGCTTAATCTAATGAATGTTGATACGTCGTATTAGTTTGATCGACTAGAACAGTGAACAAAAGAAAAACAATAAAGAAAATTAAATAAAACAAACAAACACACAAAATGCAGAAATATACAATGCAAACTAATCTAAGCTAAACTAAACTGAAAATACTAATAAAAATAAGAATCAAATAATTTCACTCCCTAGCAGTGGTGCCAAAAACTTGATGTATCGTTATGTGTAGGTATTTATTGTTATCAAGTTTTACTATTTATATTTTGTCGACTTTACCTGAAACAACACTAACGGGCAGTGTAGCTGATTAGTTGTAGCTTCGTTGGTAATTAGGGTGTCGATCACTAAGGGCGAGAATGTTAATTCTTAGTTCTACCATATTTTTTATTATCTACATTAGTTCTATTCTAAGTTAATCTTATGTCAGTCATACTCCTAATTCTAACGGTTTTAAGGGGGTTTTCAGTCTGAGAGACTGGCATGGGTTTTGGTAGTGACTTAACCTATTTTCTTTACTCTAACACACGCAAGGCCAATAACAAAAGATAGAAGGGCGGTCTAGCCTATATTAAGGAAATTATGTTAACCATAATTAATCCAATTAAATGCAGGTTTTATGTAGAGTGCAATGATTGTTTTACTATGTTGGTGTTTATATCATTCACAAGGTTTAAGCGGGACTTCTTCCAAAACATTATTCAATAATCCTGTCACAATTACTGAATGTGTCATTAAGCATACATCCGTCAAATATAATATATCTTAAGAATCTAATAATGGTGATCTTATCAAATCCTAGCTCATGAAGACTTTACTAATTTACCGCTTAAAGGCCCTTTATATACTAGTAGTTCACTACCTAAATCTTAACTAATAGAATCAGAACGTCATTTGTTGATCCCAGGTTACCTGCTAGTCCAACTTGTTCACTAAACTAAAGGCAAGAACAGGGTATTAATTGTGATCCTATGATTCTAGTTATATAAATTGCTATATGGAGAGCTATCCTAGCTAATCTAGATTACTTGGTCTATATCACTATATCTGGTTGAATGAGTAGGTCGCATACATAAGCACGTAAATGAGTATAAATTGATAAACATAATTAACATTCAACAAGTAACAAACAATCTAAATAGACAAACCAAACATTAATTTATCATAACCATGGCTAACAAGGTGTTAGCCAATAACAATTGTAACCAATACAAATGTCATAGATGAACGACTAAGGTAAACTGATCAAATTAGTGTACGATACCAACAATCAAACGTGTATTTAGAGTATTTGAAAATTACAAGGTGTTTCCTATGCATTGAAGCTTGATGTTTGACCTTTGCTGCCTTCCTTAGATTATGAAATTCGTCTCTTGTGGTTAGGGTTTCAAAAATATGATTAAGTACACCCTAAACTTGTGTTTAGTGTTTTGTATTTATAGTCTTCTGAAATTAGGTCGATACGCCGTATAGAGTAGTTGGATACAGCGTATTGGAGTCTCCTTAAAGTGGGTGTCCATGATTTATATTTATAATATTCCAGAATGTTCCTTGTACTTATCTTCAATACGGCGTATGGAAGTTCTGGATACGGCGTATAGGTCTTTGTATCTTCGTGGTTTCTTGTGAAGTGCAGGCGCAGATACGCCGTATCTTCCTTGATGGATACGAAGTATAGGTTGTCAGAACAGTATATTCTTGATTTCTTCCTTTTATAAGATTATTAAACAAGGAGAAAAAGGAGTATACCAAATTGTTAGGGAAGATGGAACAGACATAGTATACATAAATTTTGGTGCTATGTTAAAGTCTATATCTAGAGATGACCTTACTGAGTTGTACAGGATAGTAATGAATAGATATGGGATGGATGGGCCTGAGGATAAGTTAGAAAAGGGATTTTGGAAATGTTTAAGAATTATGTTTGAAGAACCTCTTAGCACAGATTCTATATGGAGTGAGATAGGACAGCAAAAGATTATAAGTTGGAGATATTATGATACCTGTAGGGTACATTGCTTAAACTTAGAATCCATGGATGTGTATATGTTGTCTGAAAGAAAGTATCCTTTATCTGCTGAGATATGTCAAACTATGTTGAAAATGAAGCTTTTGGATGGAAAGATGAATGAAGATTGCTATAGATTGTTGAAAATGATGGAAAAACAAGCAGGCATTAGAAAGTAATGAAATGTGTAGGGTTGAAAGCCTAGGATAGAAGTTGAGAAGGATAACACTTGGTGAAGGTGCTATGCACTAACACAACAAATGGTTATCAGTTCACCATGTCTAACCAACATAAGGACTGGCTAGTCCAAGAGCAAACGGCTCTTGGTAAAGACTTCTCAAATCCGTTCTATGGTTGACAACTTGCAAATAAGTTGTATGGTTTTCAACTCACCATATCTGTTAAAGTGAAGAGTTGGCTAGCCCACAAGTTTATGGCTTGTGGTAAAGGCTGTGGAAAAACCATAACTAGTCCATAAGATTATGGCTTATGGTAAAGACTTGCAAATCCATATTAGATGGTTGACAATTTACCAAAAATTGTATGGTATTCAATGCACCATAGTATTTATACTGAAGCATGGCTACTCCAGAGCAAACGGCTAGCTGGTAAAGAGTTATCAAATCCGTTTATAGCTGATGATTTGCTCAAAATCATATGGTTATCAATGTACCATGGTCTTACAAACCTAAACATTGGCTAGTCCATAGCAAACGGCTCATGGTAAAGACACAACAAATCCGTTTATGGCTGGTAGTTTGCCAAAAACTATATTTTGTTGCAGTCAAGATTGGAGTGCTATGAAGACTAGTTGCTGTCAAGATTTGAAGACTTAAAGACATATTATTTTGAAGACAGAAGTTCAAGACAATCCTCTAAAGCCCAAAGTGAAGCCAAAGTACGAAGAAACTTGAAGTTCATGAATGAAGATCAAGTTAGGGGAGGATTGTTAGGAAAATATTGTAAACAGACTTAATACTGTTAGTATTAAAGTTAAGTCTGTTAGTTATAGTTAGTACTGATAGCTGAATAGTTAGTACTGTTAGTATAGAAGTTAAGTCTGGTAGAGCAAGTTAAGTCTGCCAGCATTAACTTAAGTCTGGCAGTATTAAAGTTAATACTGCTTGGTCAGACAGTTAAGTCTGTTGTAATTTTAGTAATAGTTATCAATTTAGCGTTGATTTAGGAAGAGATAAGTATTATCTCTTAACGCGTTTAGGGTTCCTTAAGCTTATAAAAGGAACATAGAATAGTATGGTAAAGATATCAGTTGGTTGAGTATTCACAATCAAATAGTAATAGTAATAGCAATTTTAGTATTTGTTCTTGTGTTCGTCTTGGTATAAGTATTGATATTCCGCGTCAATATTTATATTCACAGTCATTGTCTCTTATAGTATCTTTGGATTTGTTCAAAGGACTATAAGTCATTCAAGGCTCATTCAGATCCTGTTTATAAGGACCTACAAAAAGTTCTGATTTATTCAGATAAAAAAATACCCGCGGAAACATCTTCGATACCTAAGAACTTTAAAATAATCGATATGGTCACAAACGTACAACCCATTATATTAAAAAAAACTCATATAGCAAAAAAAAACACTTTAAACATCTCTCACATAGTTGATTTGAATTTATTCAAGTTAGCTATCGTCTTACAAAAGGCTAAACAGATCCTAAACCAAGGACCTACATTTCTCCCCCTTAAATAATGTCTCGTTTTCTATTTAAAGAGCTGTAGACATTGTTTGAGTGATAGAAAATTCTTTTAAAATCTTTTTCTGATGAGAGACTGAGATGACTGATTTAGTTTTGAAAGACATCACCTTTTCCACCATGGTTAACACAAATAATTTTCAGAAGAATCATAGACGGAAAATTATTTGGATAATTAGAAGACTTCTCTTCTTGATCAAGAAATAATGTACTGAAGCGTACATTAAGTCGGAGTCGCATGGATATAAAGTAATCCATGTCCGGGAGAACTTAATCACCCGTTGTTAGGCAACAGACCGTCTTTATTAGCACGAGCTTTCCTCATTTTGAAAACCGGGTTGCATATCAGAAATAATAGCAAGCCATATAGACATGTTTTGAAAAACTGTTTAAACCTCTGCTCAAACTTCATTTAAAGACCCGTGCCATTATTGAATGACATTTCTAGATCCGTAAATGTTATCGATGCCAGAAGACATGTCATGAAAAACATATTTTTGGTATTTTCTGATTTAATATTTTTTTATTTTGTTTTTGAAAAGTTTTATATAAAAAAATGAAAATATTTTTGTGTTTTTCTGGTTTTATATATTTACATATGATACATGAAGAAATACCACCATAACTCTTCAGTTTCGTCCGCCAGCTTTTTTAGCGTTTTCGGAGACATGCTTTGCATTCCAACTTTTTTCATGAGAAATTCAAGTTTTTCTTGTCCTAACGGTTTGTAGAAGATATCTGCTAGCTGAAATTCTGTACCGACGAAGTAAAGCTCAACCACTCCATTTTCCTTTTGCTCCTTGATTTTCCTTGTTTTTCATAACACCTCCCAGTTCATCTAATTTCACCTTATAGATCCACTTCAAGTTAAAAATCATTACTTGATCTGGACGAGGTATAAGCTTCCAAATCTCCAAATGTTCAAACTCATGGAGCTCTTCATGGCATCAATCCAACAGGATTCGGTTAATGCATCTTTATAACTTTTTTGTTCAGTTGAAGAGAAGAGAGCATCATAGTCGCAGAACAGGGCTTCGGTTTGTAGTTGAAGTCTTGTGGATACCGGTCTGGAAGGATCACCAATAATCTTGTCAAGCGGATGATCCTTGGTCCATTTTTCAATGTGCTCTTGTGGTTGATTTACTGAGTGCACGTTGGTTGGGATAACAATTCGGGAAGAGGATTCTTCAGAACTAGGTTCTGAAATTGGAAGACCAAATTACAAATCATTATCCATGTGTGCAACTTTAATACCATGATCATCTTCTTCAACACTAGTAGGAATAACATGAGATTATTCTTCTTGAGTGGTTTGTGAGGTACTTGTAGAAGGTGTATCTTGATTAATTCACGTTGATGAAGGTGTACCGGTTGAAACAATAGGTTCTTGAACACCCGCTACAAGAACAGGTTGAACAACACTTGGTGAAGGATTAAAGTACTCATCAAACATAGGGCAAAATAACGAATCCCAGTCATTCTTTGTTGGTGGAACATTAGGTGTTGGAGAAGGAGATTGTGGACGTAATCCCTGAACTGAGTTATCTAGGAGTCAAAAGTTAAGGATGGTCTGAACTGATGTGTGCAAGAGCCGTATGACCATTTTTCAAACATCAACCAACATGTAGTTAATTCACACTTTTCCCCCTCAAAAATTGCATATGAGGTTGCCATTTTTGATTAAACAAGTGAATAACAATACAAGCTAATGTACGTCGATCCACTAAATGGCTGAATGAGCATGGGAAAATACAAAGAATGTTGATGAGAATGGTTAAAAACAAGAAGATTTCTCTTCTTTTGAAGATAAAGCGCACTGAAGCGTACACCTTTCTTTTCTTTTAAGGAATAGGGCCTGAAGTGTTGTTAGCAGACGCCATATGTCATTGAAGAGCGAGGCCTGAACTGATGTGAACAGACGTCATTTTGTCGTTGAAGAGCGAGGCCTGAACTGATGTGAACAGACGTCATTGTTCATGTTCATCAGATTTGAATTCCTTGAAGCCCTGGTTTATGAGATATCAGTCTTTTCGGCAACCAAACTCTGAGTCTTTCCTTATTAGGATTGAAAGATGTACCTGCACTTAGGTTAAGAGTACCTGCACTGACATTAAGAGTTTGATCGCATTCATATGGGTTAGTGATATCTTCATTTGAACCATTTGGGGGTTCACTGTCAACCTTAGTTGTGCTATCGATGAACATCTTTCCAGTAGGTATCCACCTAAGACCAACAAGCTTGAAAATTCTACCCTTCGTTATCCACCTAAGCATATCTAGGAGTGTTTGGTTTCTCATGCACAGCGGAAGACTTATTGAGAGAAAACCTTTGTCCTATAGCAATCTGCCTACCAGGTTTTTGAGTATGACTCTTTGGTTTTACGGGTTTGTTACTATTTTTATGGGATTGAACCTTAGCACGAGAATTCACCTCTTTCAGGAAGTTTGTTACACAGACATCATGATTTGCATTACAAACACATTTCTGACACGTTTGAGCAAAACAAAGTGTTGGAGTCAGAAAAAGAGCTAGAATTACCAAGAGTGATTCTACTAGCGACACACCATTTGACCATTTTAACAACTACTCCTAGATACAGGCCAACTCCCTAGATATTGGATTAGTTGCTCCTAGGATTTGGTTTGCTACCATTAGTGATTTTTTTGAGACTAGTAATTGCCATCACACTAGGTTTATCAATTCCTGTTTCTTCTTTCTTGTGTTCTTTTTCCTAGCTCCTCTAGATAGTGATTATGAACCTCTCATTTGAACCATACAGTTCTTCTTGACTTATGCCTAGATGACCAGGTGCATTTACGTGATGAAGGTTTTGCAAGCAACAAATCTCGAACTTAGGCAAGTACTGAGGAGTGACTGTTTTTGATAAAACGTTTATTTCACATCAACTGGAAAAGGCAAGCCGTGTTCTAAAAGTTAGTTCATTCAGATTTAAAAGCATTCGTTGTCTAACAACTGATTGGTTTCCTTCTCAGTCTGGGTTGTTGTTAAACCCGGATTTCCCCAAGATTGATAGTTTTGCAAACTTAATATCTACCCTATTTCCTTTAACTTTCTTAATTCGTTGTTCACATTGCACATTCGCAAAAACCCTGTTCTGAATCTAGCTTTTAAATTAGCATTTTTAAACTGTCTACCCTATTACATGATGCAATCAGTGATTCATTATGATCTTTCGTCTGAATTCGTTCTTTTTGATAGAAATCCTAAAGTTCTTTATAAGTCTGTTTTAAATGCTCCATTTTCCTTATTTAATTTCGTCATTTCTCGTGCAAGTAATTTATCCACACTACTTCTAGTTCAATGTTATTGTTTCCCTAAGCATCAATTCATGTTAACCTTGGCTCATTACTTCTCTTTCCTTCACACATTTAATTTGAATCTTCAAGTTGCAAATTAGTATGGTTTTTGGGCCTGATGAGCTGAGCTTTCAAATCATTTATTCAAAATAATTCACAAACCTCAGGACAAATTTCCCCCCCCCCCCCCCCTGGTTTTAACATGGTTTGTTCCTTGAAAAACTTTCTTCCTTTGTTACAGTATGAAATTTCATAGTGAAATACAATATTTTTCAAGTTGTAAAAATCTGTTTGAAAGTTCATTATAACTCTTTTCAACCATATCATTCGTTTTGAGAAACTCAGCCTTAAGCAAAGGACTTTTTGCTTGAAATTGTTCAGCATCCTGGTCAATCTATCCTCCCCTATGACACATATTTGTTGAATCAGGAGTGGTATTGCTATCAACCTTGTCCAACAGATATGTGTCATATATGGGTTCAGATTGCTCAGTATGCTGTTGTTCATTAGCAAGGACATTATGTTGAGCAATCAATTGTACCTCAGGCAAAGGTACATGGTCATTTACTGGTCGATATATGCATCCACAGCAAGTGTGATATAATCCATGAACTTGCTGCTTTTATCTGCTTATCTGAACTTTGAGTGCGCTGCTTTCAGTATTAACCGATCCCAGCATCCAATGCTAACGTCCGTGTTTAAATTAGGCCTCCAATGTTGTACTCTTAGAGACCAAACTCTCGTGTAGTTGTAGTCTTGTGTTTCATTCACATGATTTGCTGAGTGCATCGTTGTTTTCTGACTCTATCCAACTGCTTCTCGAGACAATCAAACTGTCATCCACTGCTTGAACCGGATTTATCTGAACATCTTGTGACTGTAGCTGTAATCTAGCATATGTAATTACAGCTTTATGAATGACCGCTTCAAGTGTATCCAGGTTCTCAAGTACACCATAATCCTTAAGTATCAAAGGTCGCAAACGTGTATTCTTTGAAATCTTTTTGCCAACATTGATTTAGATGTTCTGACGAATTTACACTTTTTGAGGCAAAAATTCCCTGAATTGTGTTCGGAGTGCTTCAAGGCAAGTCCTTAGATTAACCTCAAGAAGATTATCCCTTTCAAGTTGTAGCCTTAACTGATCCAGATTATGGAACATCTTCAATCTAAAAGTCTGATGCTCTTCACCGAAGAATGAGTGAAATGCCTGGTTTAAATGGCATCACAGCATGAGACGAACTATTAGATAGAGATCACGAAGATGTGTCTCGAGCTGGTTCAAAACCATGCCATGCAAGGGAGTGCCTTTAATTTTGCGAACGTTGCTCAGTTGCAGCCTCTGAGCTCTTTTGAATTTGAATTTGAAGATTTCATTGGAAAAATTCGAAGTGAAATTAAATTAAGGATCTTAAATAGATTAAGTGATTGATGTTGTGGTTATGAGGAATCAATTAACGTTCATGGGATTTTACAAATCTATGACTTAAACCGATAAAAGAATAATCTTTTACGGGATTTTACTAAATCAAGAAGAAACCGTGAAATAATGATTAATTGTTGTTGGTGAAATCGTTGTCGTATTTAAAGTATTGAAACTTTTGTTAACGATTTGTTAAGCTAAAAGGACTAACGGTGAAAACTATTATTAAACGAAAGGTTTAAATAAAATGTTAAAAAAAGGAAGGTAAAAGGTGAAAGAATTTTATACTTAAAAACTAATATATAAAAAAAATTGAAAGTAAAAGGTTAAAAGTGAAAAAGTTGAAAGGGCAAAGGGCTCTAATTAATCTTGCTTTAAAGCAAAGGGTTAAAAGTAAGTTATTTAAAACCTAAAGGTTAAAAATGAAAACTGTTGAGAAGTCGAGGGGCTGAATTTGTAAATTTCAAATTATATTAATAAAATCCAACGTGTTCCCACCATTTTTCATTTCTTCTTCGTTTGAAAAATTAGAAAAATGATAACGTTTTCTGAATATTATATCTCGCGAGTCATACGGGGTATCGACGGATTCAAATGTGAAAATAGCCACAAGATCGTAATGAGTAACATGATCGCAATGGTATAGGTTATAAGTCTCGTAGTTAACCGTCACGCGAAACCGAAAAACCTAAAATTACTCGAATCGAGCCCGTTTAACCATGTTATGCTTATGTATAAATCGTTTATGTTTTAGTATGTGACTTAAGCCCTTGAGAGTTAATGGTCCAAAGTTGGTCAATGAAAAGCAAATCTCAAAGAAGAACGATCGTCAAATCTCAATAGACAAAACGTAGTCTTTTAGACAAAACACAATGACTTCTGGACAAAACGCAAGAATTGTTGAGATTTGGGCAGCATAACGTTTAGAATTATTATGAAAAAAGGGTCTTCAATATAGCTAAACGCAGTGGCAAAACGCAAAGTAAGGCAAAACGCAGGACACAAATCGCAGAACCTTGAGACAAAATGCAGTCTTCAAAGACAAAACGCAGGGTCACTTTCAAGCAAGTACACCTGTCGTTATCGTACCAGTTTGTCCCTATTCCACAAATAGCAAAAACAAACCACTAATCTTGGCTGAACACAATAGGCAAACCTCAACTTAGAACATGCTTTTTTTAAAACTTTTGAATAAGCCCAAACTTCACAATAAGCTATCGATATAAGCTGAGATATAAGCTACTTTACCACAAAAATAAGCCACGAATAGTACACTTAAGCTCACAAAAATAAGCATGACAATAAGCAGAATTACCAAATGAAATTCCACGAAGAATAACGTTGCACACCACAAAGAAACAGAGACGAAAAAGGTTGATGGTCAAAGAAAGACACAAGAATAACTTCACTATTTCTCAAAACCAAATAACACACTTTTATTGTTAAAAAATGACGTGTTACAATTTCTTGTCTTTTGTCTTTCAAAAACCAAAAACGCACCCAACAGTTTCAAATGAAAGCCCAAATGAAACTTATTATATTGTAGCTCAAAGTAAATAAGCGAACCAAATGAAACAGACTACAACATAGGAAAAACTAAAAATAATCTAGGATAAGCCGAATAGGAAAAAAATAAAAAAATAAGCCGAATCAATAAGCTCTAATAAGCTCACAAAAAAACACTTAATCCACCCTAAGCTCTTGATACCAATTGTAGGTTCCTATAATTTCACACAAACATGAACTAGAGAGAGAGAGAGATGGTTGGGAGAAAACTAGAGAAAAACACATTAAATTGTGTGTGTAAAATGATTCAACCAACACCCTCTCCATGTGTGGAGAGAGTTTAAATATGTCTTACAAAATGCCCATAAAACGGGCTATGGTGTGGGCTTACAGTGGGTAAAGACCCGACCCAACACCATAAATCATACGATTACTAACAAAACTACGAGCTATGCTAAACATAAAAATACATGGGATGACCGAGTCTTTTTCTTAAACCTAACAAGGACATATGAGCATATTGGAGAAGTATTAGTTAGCTCAAATCCAATACACTCCACCCCACAATAAGAAAACATACGAAATTAGAACACACCTGAAGCCGTAGTCCAAAACTGGTCCGTTTTTAATCATACACAAAACCATAATAACTATTAACTCACACTGTGACATTTTCTCCTCACATACCAGAGGTTTTTTAGCTCATTCTTTCAAATAGGTTTAACTAAAAAGTCAACTGCACCTTTGGATAAAAGGTTAAAGACTATACCCATTGAGTCATCGGATGAAATCACTCCACGTAAACCTATTCAAATACAATTTAGTTGGTGCAAAAAGAGGAATAGAAAGTAGAGAACATGACATCAGGTATGGTTTTAAAGTTCAAAATGGCATGTGTTTCTTATTTGTTGTATGTTATACATCCCCGTTATCACAAAACGTTAATATTACAGATTGAATTTGAGTAATTATATCACCTTCATGTTTCATAGCCAATCATTTGACACAAATACTTACCTTTAATGAGTGAATATAAATCACCTTATTAGTAGACATTCTCTTATATGGTCGACATTGGTCGCGATACAAAAACAACCAGATGAAAAGCTTAGCCAGAACATTCCCATAGTAAAATATTATACATTAACATGCTGTGGCCTTTTGAGGCTGCGTAACTCACTGGATTTCAAGTAAACCCAACAACCATAGAGCAAATAAAAGTATTCATAAGCTTGATTGGGGTGAGGTCTTGATTAACTACATATAAGCAATAAACACATAATAACTGAATTAACTAAGGCATTTTAACAAACATCTTTTTTAAGCATATTTTAACAAACATCTAATGTGCATAAAGAGAATAATATGAACATTAAAAAGATGGATAAAAGCATAAAAAGTTATCCTTCAAGCATTTTATCGAACACTTGATAAGCAATCCAACAAACACCTCTAAGGGAAACTCATGAAGTTATAATCTAACCTCATTCAACCCATACCTTATTAGTGTTCTACATTAACAAAGAAGCAGTATAAACCACCAATAAACGAATGACAGAACCTAACTGATGAAGCAATGATAAACCTCCAAATTTCATTTCTAAATTAGCAAAGATTCATATAAAGTGAAAAGTGAGATTCATATAATCAAAATAACTTACATTCAGTCAGTTGTTATTATAGAAGATAGAAAGCACGAAGATGAATTTTAAATGTAGAAGAGAGAAAAGCACGGAGATGAAATCACATGAATAGAAAAGTAGGCTGTGGAATTATAACGTCAGATTATGACGTCAGTAATTCAAAAATATGTTCTTTGCGAAAACATGTCTTCGATTAGGGCATGGGACGAAACCGTTAATAAGCTCAAGATGAGTCTATCTTCTTGGAAGCTCAAAACTCTTTCTATTGGAGGTCGTCTTACTCTTCTCAAGTCGGTTCTCGGTATCCACCCCAATTTATAATATGGTCTCTATTAAGGGTCCCTAAGGCGGTTCTCAAATCCATGGAATCTATCCAAATTCGGCGGAATTTTTTTCAATGTATTGTGATGGGCAGAAAAAGATTGCTTGGTTATGCCTGGTCTAAAGGTTCTTTTGCGCCCAAAAGATAAGGAGGTCTTGGAGTCTCCCAGTTTTTATGCTCTAAATAGAGGCCCTTCTTTAAGTGGATTTGGCCTTTCTTCCCTGTCTCGCGATCAATCGTTATGGGCCCAGGTCATTCCATAGCTATACACGGCTCCAACACAAGTTCTCTATTCTGCCGTCCAATTCTCCTCTGTGGAGTTTCTATTATTAAAGAATGTAAACGCCTTAAATCTCAAGGTCAGGACCAAATCTCTCATTGTAAAATTAGAGTGTAAACGTAAATGTCTACAAGTTTCTGGCATGATCATGGTTAGGTGATTCTTGTCTTCGGTTAAGCTATCATCGTCTATTTTGCTCTCGAAAATAATAAGGTATGGTTCGGTTTGGCCGCTAAAATAGAGTCCGCGTCCTTTTGTTTCGTCTCTCCGACGTGACCGTAAAGAGGTGGGGAATGAATCTGCTCAGCTTATCCTCGATTTTTGATCTTCTCTCGATACAGTGGTGCTTTCTAACATGGGGGAGTCGTTCCGGTTCGGGACCTTAATGGTGACGGGTGTTTCGTGTAAAATGATGTTCGGAAGGTTGCTTGACGATATGCCTAGCCTAAATCGATGGTTCCGACTAGATGGGTCAAGCATATCCCCACAAGGTTAATTGTTTTTGGCGTGGAAGAACACTATGGATCGTCCCTTCCCTACTCAGGGTTAATTTTGCAAGATCGCGTGGAGTTCACAGTATTTTCCCCCTATTTCTTGTCCTATTTTTGTGAGGCCCTCTGGAGAATCTCGAGATCATTTTTTATTGCTGTATTGTTGCGACGTTGTGCAAAAGATATTGCTCTCGGTCTAATTGTAATTGGTGGGGCTTGGTTTGACCCTGTTGATTCGATCGATCTTGGATATCTTGGTTTTAATATGGTTCAGCTTCAATCAAGTCAAATCAAGTGCGGAAGGAGTGTTTTTACAGAACTTCCTGTGGAGTATCTGGTCATATAGAAACCAATCCTCCTCTTCTCTTATTCAAACTTCGAAAGATGGTAGTTTTGAAGACATAGTTTATCGTTCTTTTCTTGGTATATTGCTAGGGGTAAAAACTCTATTAGTTGGGATAGTTGGATTCAACACCCTTTTTTAATTTCTTTGTAATTCTAGCTCCTTGCTAGTTTTCTTTTAATAAAGTTGCCGTTCAAAAAAAATATAAAAATAAAGATAAAGATTGTGAGAGAAGATGTAGATGTGGGGCCCAATGTTGGTATAATTTTGTAAAAGTCTACCTAGTTGTCATGAATCAATCTATCATTTCTCATATCCATTTTTATTGTCAAAACTTGAACCAAACAATTAATTATTAGAATGAAAGTATTACTTTGGACCCTAAAGCCATAAACCAAACGGCTCCTAACTTTTATGTTTTAAACGTCTTTGACAGTCCCTAGACCTATATTCGAAGTGGACAAAAGAGTCTTATCTAAAAAACAAAAAAAATGGGAGCCAAGTTAATAAAACAAGATTGGGTTCAACGTTTGGTTGTGTTATACACAAGTACAAGCATTTGCAGTTTACAGGCAAAAAAAGGTTTCAAAATCTTGATTTTTCAATTGTACTCAGCAATGTTTATTAAATTAAAAAAATTTCATTACATGCTCCATACTAAACGAGAGCTGATATATCTGCACGTAAAATAAGACGAAATGTAAAAGCAGTTTTTAAGTTTTTGTTAAACAATTAAGATGGTTATTTGTGTAAGATAACTTCTTACCTATTCATGAGTAAATTGCAAAAATCGTCACTTTGGTTTTTTCAAAGGGGAGGTGATTTGTAAACTTTTTTTTTTGTCATCCACCACTAAAATACACCCGGTAATGCACACAGTACGACACTCAGATGCAGGATTAGTGGTGAATGACAAAAATAAATGGTGTACAAATCAAAATTATAATAAAAAAAGGATTAGATACTTCTAAAGTGGATTTTAATATGATAGATCAAATTCACCAATCACATGCAAGTTAAATTATAAATGTTTTCTTTTAATTAAATTAAAAGTCCATTTATTTTTTCACTCCTCACAATACATACAGCTACTTATCATAAGTCAAACTTGAAAGGATTTTTTTTCTAAAAAGAACATCAGGCAAGATTCACTTTGACAAAAAAAAAAAATAATGAAAAAAAAATCAATGAACAATATTCTGTGTTTTAATGAAAAGTAATATAAACAATAACCCACAATAAAAAAATGTGATATTCACACGCATGCTCGATCCTTCTTCCTTTTCTGCCATCACACCTCTTAAAAAACATACGTAACATCTCTCTAAAAACACGCAAAACAACTTGTTCTCTCCACCTACTATTCCACAACTAAAAAATTGCCATCCTAAATCACTTTCTCCCACCGAATTCAGCATAACCATATTACTATATTACACATTTGTACAAATCCACTGTCGTTTTGACTGTGGGCCATTTGCTACAGTAACGGGCTCCCATTTTGGGCCAACCCGATTTTAGTTTTTTTTTAATTTTGTTTTTGTTTTTAAAAAAAAAATTGTATGCACAAAGTAGGAGGGAAAAAAAATATAACAAAAGTTTCGATTTATTCAGATAATAAAATACCCGCGAAAACGTCTTCGATACCTAATAACTTTAAAATAATCGATATGGTCACAAACGTACAACCCATTATATTAAAAAAAACTCATATAGCAAAAAAAAAAACACTTTAAACATGAGGCCCAACACATAAGCCATATAAAAAAAATTATTACTAATATACACATTTGTCGACAAACTAGCCTAAAATTCGCATAAAATGTGGCCCAAAATCTGGCCCAAAGTAAAAAAAAAATACAAAACGGTCCCTCAACTTTTAACTATTTACGATTTTTTTACACAAAAAATCCCGTAAAAAAATTAACAAAAAAAACACGTCAAGTTTTTATTGTTCACAACTTTTTTACATTCATCGGCCCAAAAAAAAGATATCGAACCGTCCCAAAAAAAGAAAATATTCGGGAAAAAATTAACCCGTCCCAACGCAAATTTTTTTTCCCGAATCATACAAAAAAATAAAATATTAAAAATTAGCCCCGCCATAACGAACCAAAAAATAGCCTAAAATCTGGCCCAAAGTAAAAAAAAAATACAAAACGGACCCTCACCTTTTAACTATTTACGATTTTCTTACACAAAAATTCCCGTAAAAAAATTTACAAAACCGTCCCAAAAAAAGAAAATATTCGGGAAAAATTTAGCCCGTCCCAACGCAATTTTTTTTCCCCGAATCATACAAAAAAAGAAAATATCGCCATAACAAATCGCCCAAAAAAAACCCGAAACGTAAAAAAAATTATTCGGGAAAAAATTAGCCCCGCCGCAACGCGCGAGTTCTTTTGCTTGTTGTTAACAATGACAAATTTTGTGGCCTTTAAAACTTGTAGGGTTATGAACGGTCGCCCACTTTATACTCCTTTAAATACGGCCTTGAGTTTTAAAACCAATCGATTTTATCTTGTCGGGTCATTTGGTCTATAGTTGATCACATCATTATTATGGATATATTTATCATATATACATCTAGCATTTCGAATGCTGACAAAAGAAGGATGGATTTCTCATTGGGCTTTTCCGGCCCACAAAAACAGTCCAACTGGAATTTCACTCCAACACATTATCATATACTTAAAGTAAAAGTAAAACGACGGCGTTTTACTCCCTGTTGCTACAGTGGCCTTTTTTGGGCTCACAACTTTGGGCCGACCCATTTGACAATTTTTTTCTTTTTTTTCTCTTGTAAGTAGGCAATGTAAAAAAAAAATTGCTTGATACAAAATAGGGAAAAAAATATACAAACGTACTGATTTATTCAAATAAAAAAATACGCGCGACATAAGGCAAAAAAAATTACAAAAGTACTGATTTATTCAGATTAAAAAACATCCGCGACATGAGGCCCAACACATAAGCTCATATTAAAAAAAATATTAAACATGAGACCAAACAAATAAACCCACACAAAATAACTTTAAAAAAAAAGCCCCCAGCAACGCGCGGCCAACTTTAAAATAAACGGCGCAAAAAAAAACCCCGGAGTAAGCTAAGTAAAAAAAACAAAGACAAAAAAGAAAAATTATTATTCGGGAAAAAATTAGCCCTGCCACAACGCGCGAAGTCTTATGCTTGAGCACACCAATAAAAAATAACCTGCCCCGCAGCAACGCGCGAGTACTTTAGCTTGTTTTTATGACATTTTCAACATGTTGAATAGTTCAGAAAAAACAAATTTGTAAAACAAAAGACAATATCCAGCATTAGTCGGTCGGCTTTAAAGATATTGATTTTGGGGTTGGCTACAGTTTTCTCCATAGATCTATTTGGGCCTTTGGAACATAAAAAGCTAGCCCATTAAAATGAGAAAAAAAATACGTATTACGTAAAGTCGTAAAAAACATTGTCTTGGGCCTAAAATGGATTTTCGGTATGTTCTATTAGCCTAAATGCATTACAATTCCTTCTAGGGTGTTGATCGGTTCGGTTCTCGGGTTGTTTGGTTAGTTCGGTTAATTTCTTTTAGTCAACTCGAAAACAAAACCGAACCGAAAACCGAAAACCGAAAACCGAACATCACCGATACCAATTCTTTCCCATAGTTGGAGAACTCGTGGACTTCCGTGTTCAACTAAAGAAGAAAGTGTAGAACTATGCCCACTATCCACTACTACTTCTGCTTGTGTCACCGGACCTGAAGTTTCTGAATCATCACCACCATTGTTTTCAAAGGTATCGACGGAAAGTGGAAGTTTGGTATTATCAGCTCCGTTAGCGTTTAGAATCGAGAACAAATTTTCCCAGAGTATAAAGATGTGTCATCATTTGTTACCTTGCACTCTTCAAGATTTGAGAATTGTATATCTAGTTGACAACAACCATCATATATCTTACGCCCATGTAATGAGTTTCTTGCAGCTATGGCATTCTGGCGTGAAGAATAAGTGCTTGAAAACCAACTGACTTCTGGAAGGTGGCGACTTTCTCAACATACCCATGAGGAGAGAAGACTTTATGCAGAACTTACACAGTGATATGGTATAGCATGTGATGAATCGTAACCAACAAAATACGATGTCAGGCACGTTCTCGTCCTTGAGTAGTTTGCTCCATGAGAGATCTTGAACTTGTACCCTAGCGCGAGGTCGTTGGTTTTACGCAATGGCTTGTTGGGCCGCATCGTTCTCCTAAAAACAGCCTCGGCGATAGGAGTTAATGAGAAGTATCTCCTATAGTTTGTATGCTTCGTCCCTCAAAGTTCTAATTTGTTACTGCCAGTTTTAGTTCGGGAGATATAAAACGATATAATTAAAGATTTAGAGATCCCGTTCTCGTTGTATAAGCAACTCCGAACTCCATTATTGTATGTTCGACCAACAGTACCCATTTGCAAGAGCTTAAATAGTACGTCTTCCGCGTTACACTCGTTGTCGCCCGATGCCATGAATAGTAATCCGGCAAACAATAAGTAGAAGAACAGTAAAAAAATGTCGATGCACAGTACGCGGTGAACATTATGCGGTGAACAGTAACTTCAGTGAATAGTGATCGATGAACATTAACTTTTTTTTGATTGGAACCCTAATTTGGTAGCCCTCTCAACGAGGACCCTCAATGAAAGCACCAATTTATATGACCTTGTTAGGGGTTGTATTGGATAGTAGCACCACTTTTAGCGTGTGCGAGCTCCTTAAAAATATAAAGAAGAAGACTAGAGAATTTATTTGACAAAACTTGATTGATTTTTATTAATGATATAAAACCTTAAATACTAGTTATGTGATAACTCACGTAAACCAAACACTTATCCTAACATAATTTGAATACATATCATAACACGACTCAAACACATATCCTAAACACATATCCTAAACAATTAATAAGTATGATGGCTATCCCAACTTATTACGAACCGCCTTCCGCTGCCGCGACCAACACTCTCTTTCCTCTTTCGCCTTCTGCTACCTTGGACGTAACAATTTACCTTTTTTCTTCTTTCGACGTCCGCTGCCCAGAGCGTAACATAAAGCTAAAGTTATTGTATAGTCGGACTCAATAATAATTGCCTAAATGGTCACGAAAACAATGGCGAGATTTCGTATGAGTTGAAAATAAAGATGCATAAATGGAGTCACATTATCGAGTGTGCCAGAAACAAATGAGGCAAATGCCTTTTATTTATATTGAACAGTTGTCCTTGGTCATTATAAGTGTTAGCCTTAAAATATGGTGACTAATCCAGAATTACATTATCCCGAAGGTATAGTCGTAGTCGGTTAGTTAGAGCTAGTCAAGCCTGGACATAAATACCCCCTCCATACTTCCATGGAGGGGAAGAAGTTCACATTTGTAAAGTGTGAGTGTGTGTGTGTCTTCCTTCTTCTCTCTCAAGCACACACACAACTTCTAACTTCTTATCTTTTCTCTCTAATAAACATGGATCAATTTCTTTTCCATTTTACCATACCTCCGGATCTCGTGTTATAAGGGTGTATCTAATGTTATCATGCACCAAGCACTAGGAGTAAACCGTTTTTAGTTAATCTACAGATTTCGTGGTTCATAAAGCTCAAAGTTTCGTGCTTATTTTGTGGAAAAAGCCTACGATCAAAACAATTTAGTGCTTATTTGGTTGTCAATCTTGTTTCTTTCTTTGATCCTACATGTTAAACAGGTAAATTGTACCATTCAAAAGTGATTCTTAAGCATCCTTCCAGATAGTAATTTAAGCTTAAAAAGGGTTGACTTTTTATGTGTTCTAAGTGGAGGTTTGGCTCGAATTTGATGATTCACGAAGATATGGTTGTTATTTCGTGTTTTATTCTCTTCTAATCACTTAGTATTGAGCCCCTATAGCTTATTTGAGAAGTGAAATAGCTTATTTGGCTGATTTTGCTTATTTCGTTCTTGATGTTCTTCGTGGAGGTTTGAATAAAAAAATCATTTTCTTGGTGGCGGTTTGACAAAAAGAGGGGACAAGATCCGTGTTTTAAGGAAAACGTAGCCGACGGTTTGACCAGATCAAAGGCGGTTTGATTATAATAATCAATTTTATTAGCCGGCGGTTTGCCAAAGGTCACGGCGGTTTGCTTATATAAAACGGTGGTTTGACCAAGTCAAAGGCGGGTTGATTAAAATAATCAAAATATAGCCAGCGGTTTGCCATTGTTCTTGACGGCGGTTTGCGCTTCTATGCGGCGGTTTGACAGGTTTGAAGGCGGTTTGATTATTAAATGACAAAATACAAACGTTACTCTGCCTAAAATTCAATGTCCACGGCGGTTTAAATATTTTAATACACGACGGGTTATATAAAGTCTCGCGGCGGTTTGATAAAAACAAGGCGGCGGTTTGAGAATGTTAAAAATGGCAGCGGTTTGAAAAGTTCAAAACTGACGGCGGTTTGCTAAATAATGAGGCGGCGGTTTGATAAAATTCAGGCGGCGGTTTAGCAGATTACATGCCAGTGGTTTGCCATTATATTTGTCGGCGGGTTGATCAATTTATGGTGGCGGTTTGGTGTAACAATGGTGGCGGTTTGGTCCAAAAGACAAAAGGCAGCGGTTTTGACTTTGTTTTTGTTGCGGTTTGGACACAAAAGAGGCGGCGGTTTGCTTAAGGCCTTTGGTGGGCGGTTTGGCTACTGATTGAGGTTGCTTAATTTTCACATTAACAAATCTCACTTCAATGAACTTTAAACGACAAAGTTAAACCTTAACAAACCATCAACCTAAACCATTAACAAGGACTTAAAAACACCAATTCCACAAAAAAAACACCACAATCATGAATCGAGACTTATAAAACACCACAAGCAACCATAACAACACACCACACAAACAACAACACTTAATCCCAAAACGATCCTGAAAAGATTCACTTAAACGACAAAACGACTAGAGATTCGGATTACGATGACATGTGATCACGAAGTTGATTTGGTATCCTTTATTTGCGATTGAAGTAGGATTTCACAAAGGCGTCTACTTATTTCATCATCGAGACCTTCTTCTATTTTCTATCGATTGATGACTTGCTTGAACGTATACAGTTATGATTAAGACTTGGATTATCTAGTTTCCAGAAGTCAAGGGGTGGTTGGATGAAGACCGGGATAACTATCACTTAAAGGAGTTACATTGTAGTACTCAGTGTCACACGCAGATGTCGATGTGGATAATTTCAAGAGGTGTTGTACTTCTTATACTTTTGATGTTGGGTATAAGGTACTTAGAGATTTTCTTCTGCACCGTTCTTCAATCAACAATAGTGCAAATTAAGTATCAAAACTTGGATTTTACTTCATTTTCAAGTTTTGGAATATCGTGTTTTACTTCACCAAGTGATACACTACAATAGCCGACATAAATACAAGTTGGTAAGTTAGTCCAAAAAGTATAAAGGTTAGATGTAATCGAACACGTCTCACTCACGGTATTTGTGCTATTCCAATACAAAGATACTTCACAGTTTTTAAGGCAAAATCTTCAAGTTCTACGATGACATTCATATCACAAGACCATGAATATACCAATGTTCTTGGATTTCTTGCTTCAGCTCCTTTATGGTTTGTGAACTCAGAGGGTAAAGATATCTTTGTATATCAAAGGAATTGTTACATATGACAAGAACTTCTCAAGTAATGGACGTACACGACAATGACTTTCCCGAGAGTTCACCACCATCAGGGGGGAAAAATGGTGTACATCCGGGAGCTTAATTGACTTTGATGTTAACCCATGTCACTTCCATGGGGAAGTAGTGTGATAACTAACATCACTTAGAATGGTTTGTGAATATTCTGCAAACAGAGAAGAACATTTGTTGATTTCGTTCGTCATGCATGACGCACGCCAACAAATATTCACCAACCCTAATGACAAGAAGCAGTGGTCGATAGTGTGGTTTAACTTTCTACAAAATTACGCTGTGCACGTCAATGACTTATAGAAGATGGTTGAAGCTACATCAAAGTTTCAGAATCTGCTCAAGATAGGGATGTTTATTTTGGGAACTGATTCAAATACTTCGCCGAAAAGAAGTTCAATGAAGATAAGCATTTCAAGGCATGCTTGCATGAAGTTGGTGAGAGTTAATCCAACTCATGCATACTACAATGGTTCCAAAACAAGTAAAGACACAGAAGATCCAAGCTGAGTACAAGTTTCAAGACAAGGAAGTAATCAGAGACCATCTTTTAGCTTTGGAAGTGCTTTGGAAGACTTTATTTGTGTTGTATTTATACCTGATAGGAACATTGTAAGTAATTCCGTATGTCCACATATTGGGGGAAGATTGTTAGCCCTAAAATATGGTGACTAATCTGAAATTACATTTATCATTTATAGTCGTGTCGGGTTAGTTTAGCTAGTCAAGCCCGGGACTATAAATACCCCCTCCATACTTCCATGGAGGGGAAGAAGTTCACATTTGTAAAGTGTGAGTGTGTGTGTGTCTTCCTTCTTCTCTCTCAAGCACACACACAACTTCTAACTTCTTATCTTTTCTCTCTAATAAACATGGATCAATTTCTTTTCCATTTTACCATACCTCCGGATCTTGTGTTATATTGGTGTATCTAATGTTTTCAATTAAACACACACTCAATTGTTAGCCCTAAAATATGGTGACTAATCCGTAATTACATTTATCATGTATAGTCGTGTCGGGTTAGTTTAGCTAGTCAAACTTAAAAAAATATAAAAAAGAAAAAAATAAACAAAAAAATAGAACGAAAAAAAACAAAGAAGAAAAAAAAAAAAGAATAAAAAGATTAAAAGAAAAAAATTAAAAAAAAAAACCAATAAAACAAAAGAAATAGAACAACAAACATCGATGTTGTCAATAAACAGAAAATAACTCAATACAACCCTTACCACTACCTCACACATGTACCAACATAACAGCCCCACATGGTGCCAACCACCTCCTCCCCCTTTCTATAACTACCCCCTCCACCCACCAGTTTGATTCAGAAGTTATACCCCCAAACGTCACCCCATCACTCACCAACATGAACATGGGCCCGGACTAAAAAAAACCACCCCAATCCATACTTCGATGTAGGGGAAGAAGTTCACATTTGTAAAGTGTGAGTGTGTGTGTGTATTCCTTCTTCTCTCTCAAGCACACACACACAACTTCTAACTTCTTATCTTTTCTCTCTAATAAACATGGATCAATTTCTTTTTCATTTTACCATACCTCCGGATCTTGTGTTATAAGGGTGTATCTAATGTTTTCAATAAGAGAGTTAGGTGCAACAAGCTTTCGATAACACTTATTGGTGTGTGTCATTTTAGCGTCACCTCAACATCTTCCTGCAAACACACTAATAATAAAACTCTCTTTAGCAATAAAACAAAAACTGTTATTGATGCTTGTAAGTCCCAAAAATACTAAAGGTGGCAATCGAGTCGTGTTCGGGTTCGTGGGTTGGCGGGTTATTATGACCTACCCAAGCACGACTGATTTATTAATCGTGTCAAGAAATTCAACCCTAACCCAGACCTGCATAACACGTGTAACCCGTTTGCGACCCGTTTAACCTGTTTAAGTAAGGTCAAGTGTTGAATAAGGTTGTTGGTTTATCGATTTAACTAATTTAAATGCAAAACTAATATAAAGAATGATATAAGGATATAAAATATTCTAAACATAAAATACAAATAACTATATGATAATTTCAATGATATATGAGTTATAATCGTAATTCATTCATATTAAGTACATAACAAAATAAATTTAATCCAAATCTAACATAAAGTTCAAGTTATAAATTTTATTTGTAAAGGCTTATATATACTTAAACGGGTTCACGTGTTGACCTGTTTAATATTTACAAAACCCAAACACGACCCGTTTATTAAACGGGTCAAACAGGTTGATTTGTTTTTGACCCAAACCTGTTTACCCTTTAACCCAAACTTGTTTAACTTCGTGTCGGGTTTGTGTCATTTATCGTGTCATGTCAAAAATTGTCACCCTTACAAAATACCACACCAAGTAAACCCCACCCACTCAAAAGAAAAAGAAAAAAAACAAAACGAATGGCACCAGCTGGTGGAGTGGCTAAGGACGAATGGCACCAGTGGGACGGTGCAATATGGCTAGCCATTGCTGTGCCATTCGTCCCATAAATCCTAATGGTAACTGGTTTTCTGAATCTATGATATACTAAACAAGCCGGAAAATCATTTTTTAATCATGAAAACAAATCATCTTTGAAACAGACACAATGCGTCTCGAAAATAACTCAAAAGAAATTAGGAGAAAAAAATCATGATATGTAGCAAAATAATTCACGCACGAGCTATGTTACATGAGTAACTTTTTTCGTGCGTGAATTATTTTGCTAAGCCTGGTTACCTAAGCCTGTTTACATGAGTTCACAAGCTATGTTATATACATTTATTGTATAGTGTCGAAAGTTTGTACAAAAAATCATTTTCACGTAACTTTTTTCTGCAACAATGTACCTTGACTAAAACAAATGTACATTAATAAAAAATTTATAAGTTCAAATGTATGTAAGGTAATATGCAATATCTGTTAAGACTTAAGACGTACATATGAAACATCCGATTAACCAAACCGCGATACAAAGTACAGTGACCGCACGCCGTTGGGATTCTTGATAGAATACATCTAGCTGATAGGGATTTATTATTTTTAATCAGAGGTTCCTAATAAGCAACAACGCAAGATCTCTAGTACAGATAAAGGAACTGGTGCTAAACCAGGGGTTCCTAATGTACCCAAATATGATTCTGAAAGTGACAAAGAGTCTTGGGGTGATAGTGGAGAAGAAGATGATGATGATGAAGATGATACTGAAGATGATGAGGGTAATGATGATGGTGATGATAGTGATGGTAATGATGATGATGATGATAATGATGGTAATGATGATGATGATAGTGATCACGAAAGGACTGATTCAGACAGAGATGAGAATCCTAATCTCAATCAGTCCAATGAAGAACATGAAGAAGAAGAAGAAGAGGAATATGTTGATGAATTCACTGATAAAGAAGATGATGCTGATAATGCTAAAGAGGAGAATGAAGAAGAGTTAGATGATGCTGAGGAATTGTACAAAGATGTAAATGTGAACTTAAGGAAAGAAGATGTAGAAATGACTAATGCTGATCAGGGTGGAGCAGATCAACACAATGTCTCTCAAGAGTCAGGGTTTGAGCAGGAAGAAGAAGATGCTCATGTGAAACTTACAGTTGTCCATGACACACATAAGACTGAAGGTCCAATGCAAAGTTCTTCTGTCTCATCCGACTTCACAGAGAAGCTTCTAAATTTCGAGAACGTCTCTCCAGCTGACAATGAGATTTCTTCCTTGATGGACACTGATTCATCTCCATTAGTATATATAAAAATTATATAATAAATATATAAGGATAATATCAATATTAAATATTCCAAGAGGCTTTCAGAAAGGAAATTACTTTTACCCAAAAACCTTCATGGGTCGTGTCCCGACGATGTGCGAATTTGAAAATCGGTTACGTTTGTGATCGTGCGTTTGAATGGACAATATTTGATTTGGTTTTCTATTTCTACAAATAAAATGCACAAACAAGTAAAGGCACGCTAAAAACGAAAGCAAATAAGGCTAAAACACTAAAAACGATAACGAGATTCAAAACCCGTTCTTTAAAACCCAAATTCTAAAATTTTAACCCTACAAATGCAAATTTAATTTTTATAAATCCTAAATGATAAAAGAAATTTTTTTAAAAAAGAATTATATTTTTTTGACTTTTATATTATTTATTATGAATTAAAAATGGATTTAATCTAAAAAATTAATAAAAAATACTAAACTAATTTGGAAAATTATGAAAAATTCAAGAAAAGTCCGTTGAATAGTTTAAATCCTAGGAAAAATAAATTTGGAAAAGCAGCTTATTGAAATAAGCAGGAAATAAGCAATATAAGCTGTTAAGCTAAATGGGCTAAAATGTGTATAAAAGTAAAGTAAAGTCAGGTTATAACTGTAAAAGACCCCAGGGCAGTTGGTGTTGTGGTGCGTGTGTAAAGCTTGGGAGTTGGGTAGAGGTCAGGGGTTCGAGCCTTGCTCACCCTTGACTTCCCTAATTCCTAAGTTTTTTATTTTGCAAAATTTTTGAAACAGCTTTTTAGATAAGCTAAAAATAAGGACTTTTTGTGAAATGACTTTTTATAAAAACCTAAAATAAGCTCTAAAAGGGTGACAGATTACTTAAAAGCTAAAAAAACTAAAAGTGCTAATAAGCTTACATTAGCTCTAACCTAAACTAAATAAGCTAACAATGACTAATCCTAACCTAATAAGCTCAAATATACTCAGAATAAGCAATCCTAGAAGGCCATAAGCACAGAACATCAAATGGGCTTATTTCTCAAAACCAGTAACTAAACAGCCCAAAAGGCACTTTTCTAGCTTAATTTTAAGCTAGAAAATGGATCTTTATGGCTTAATGACTTATAACACTCTAAAGCTTGTACAACAAGCTTCTAAAATCAGCAAAGAAAAAGGAGTTTGAAACACAGATAAGCTATGAAAAAGCTAAGTGAAAAAGCTGATTACACAATATTTTTGGTTTTCTTTCAAGGACAAAAAGCTTTTTGCATGCCTGGACACTAACTCACCAAGAACTCAACGGAATCGAGTGAAGTGAGTAGGTAACCTAAAAATGCAAAACAATACATACCGTAAATCGATTGATGTAGCAAGAGTGCAAAGACCGTGAGAGTAAGAAGACCCTCAAGAGTGAGTTTATGATCAGTTAACTCGGAGGCAATGTGCAACAGTGCAATCTAGCAATTTATAGATTACAAAAAATAATTTAAGCACAATTCTCAACTTTTTTTTATTAATATTAATTGTAATTACATATGTGTTGAAGCAAATTTACGTGGGTTTGTTGGGTCTAGCAAATGGGCCTCAATCTTCGTGATTATCGGGTTCGGCTTGGCTCCTTCGGATGTTGCTCCTTCGTACCCTAGCTGAAACTAAAAAAGAACACCGTTAGCTCGCTTCGGGTTTTTAGTCTGGTACCAACTCCGACGTGAGACTAAGTGTGGGTGGTATTAGATAATTTCGGAGAGAATATATAGAAAAAATATGGTTCGAAGTGTGTGTGTCTTGGTCTACTCGAGGGGAAGGGTTCCTCCTCTTTATACTACTCGAGTCTTTGGCGGTTGTCGCCTACGGTCAGCGAGGCAGGCGCCGGGTTAGTACTTCGTCTTTGCTCGTTGACCCAATTGTCGTTTGCATGTCAACCTAACACTTTAAAAATCAACCCTTTAAATATATAAATACAATATATAATAAATATATAATATAAATATATATAAGGATAATTATCAATAATAAGAATTCCGTGAGGCTTTTAAGAGATAATTACTTTTGACCAAAGTAAAATCCCTAAATACCTTCCCGGGTCGTGTCCCGACGATGTGCGAATTTGAAAATCGAGTATCGTTTGAGAATTTATGCTTGAATAATCACAAATTTGATTTGGTTTTCTATTTCTACAATTAAAATGCAAAAACAAGTAAAGGCACGCTAAAAACGAAAGCAATTAAAGCTAAAACACTAAAAACGATAACGGGATTCAAATCCCGTTCTTTAAAAAACTAAATTCTACAAATTTAACCCTACCAATGCAAATTTAATTTTTAACAATCCTAAATGATAAAAGAAAATTTAAAAAAAAGAATTATATTTTTTTGACTTTTATATTTTTTATTATGAATTAAAAACTGATTTAATCTAAAAAATTAATTAAAAATACTAAATCAAATTGGAAAATTCTGAAAAATTTGTGAAAAATACTTTGCACTAAGCTAAATCTAAGAAAAATAAGCTGGGTTCAACAGCTTATTGAAATAAGCTCGAAATAGGCAGAAAAAGGCTTATAACTAAAAAGGAGAAAACGTGTATAAAACAAAAGTGTTGTGAGGTTATAACGCAAAAGACCCAAGGGCAGGCTGGTTGTGTGTGGTGGTGTTAAAATGCTTGGTAGAGGTTGGTAGAGGTCACGGGTTCGAGCCCTGCTCAACCATGACTTCCTAACTTCCTAAGTATTTTTATTTTGCAAAAATTTTGAAACATATTTTTAGATAAGCTAAAAATAAGGACTTTTTGTGAAATAACTTTTTATAAAAACCTAAAATAAGCTAGAAATAAGTTCCTAAAAGTGACAGACTTGGCTTTTTTAATACTAAGACTTAAAGGGCTAAACTATTGGCCTTTTTTAAACAAAATAAGCATTTGAAAAAGAAAATAAGCTAACAACAGACAATAAGTTATCCCTAATAAGCACTATGGAACAAAAATAAGCAAATAAAATGAGCTAAACTAAGCTTAAATTGACTGATTCACTAAAAAGCACTTTTAGAGGTTTAAGACTTAGGTTCAAACAAATCAATCCTAAAACTAATTATACTATCACAGAACCAAATGATGCTTATGAAAACTTGAGTTTGGGTCAAAACTTAACCCAAACTTGTGTAAACTTGTTTTAAACAACTTTTAGAACTTATCTAAACAACCAAAGTGGTAAGAACCACTAGCAGTACTAACTTAGAGTTAGTACTGCTCTTGATCCAAACACCCCTTTAAGCTTTCTAAACTCATTTTAAACTTGTAAAATGCAATTTCAACCTTAAACCTTGAAAGCCCAGATGATATTAAGCTAATATTACCCCTAATGAACAACTTTTAACATTCAAATAAGCAAGAACAACAAGATTACAGATTATGCAATATTTTTGGATTTTAAACTGATTTTAGACTAAAACTTATAAAACTAAGATTTAAGCTACATCTAAGCATGAAACATGGTCAAAACACAATAAAAAGATATAATAAGCAATCTAAAACAGGAATAAGTACTATGATAAGTAAAAATAAGCAATAAGCAGTTTTAGACTAAAACTTGAAAATATAAAACTTACAAAGGCCCTTGCTCAAAACAGGGCAAATAAGCTTTCAATAAGCTGATCTACAAGCTCTAGCCTGTCAAAGACAAGCTAGTGAAACCCATAAGCCCATCCAGGTTTGGCTTATCATCCATTTTTTTAGCTTTTTTTGGTGATTTTTGGTAAGAGACTTAAAAACTATAAGTTATGGTCAAACTTATAGTGCTTAAGTTAACAGCTTAAGTATGAGTTAAAAAGAGCTTATGTGAGCTTATAAAACATTTTCAAAACACAAAGTACATTAACTTAAAAACAGATTTATAATAAAAACTTCAAATTTCATTAACTTTCAAAAGAGATTACAAGGCTTTGAATTTAAATGACAATAAGCTAAAAGTTAACTAAATAAGCTGAAAAGTAAAAACTAGGTGCCTCATCAATGGCTACAAGGGTCCTATTTATAGAAGAGGATTAGGTCTTGAGTCCCTTTGAGGTGTGTTTCTTTTGTGAGAGGGTTTGCAGATGTGCTAGTTGTGTGAGTAAGTCACCAAGTCATCTTAGCCCTTCATTTTGAGTACTCACCAAGTCCTATCATTTTAGCCCTTGAACTCTTGTCTTCATCCCTTGGACGAATGGGAAAGCTTAAGATTGCCAAGGTGGATTTTTGGTATTGGTGAAGTGGGGTTAAGGGAAAATGACATTTTTGTTTTGGGGAGCAGGGTAGCAGGTTTTGGGGTGTGGGGTAGCAGGTCACGCACTGTGTGTGAGAAGATGCACAGTAGAATTGGCGGGAAGTTTGTTTTATGAAAGTTATTTATGATTTGGCAGTTTTGGTCCCTTATCTCGTATAGTTGTGTTACATGGATCATCTTTTGGGGTGTACATGTTTGCGGATCTAACAACTTCAGTCCCTGAAGTTGTATACTTCTATTGCAACCACAGTCCTTGGGGACTAATGGTGTTAACAGATTTGGTATTGGGCTTGGTTATGTGTTTGGGCTTGTTATAAGTTAAAAGGCAATGGGCCTTTAACTTATTTTTTGGTCTTCATGTAATACCTTAATGGGCTGACCCGGCCCATTAGATGGGTGCGGGTGTGCCCATTAAGTATTCTTCGGTTTCGGCTTCGTTTTTGACTTTGACTTTACCGGGTTGACTTTGACTTTGACTTTGACTTTTTCATGCTTTTCCATTCCTTGCTCGGTTTTGTCCGTTTTGGCTTGATTTTTGTCATTTAGTGAATATACGGTACCTGCACAGCATAAATCACAAAACAAGCATATATTTGGCATTTTATGTTCGTTTTTGGACAATTAAGCTCGTTTTTATAGGTAAAAGGTATGTGTAATTAAGCACATACCAAAATCCCCCATACTAAGATATTGCTGTGTCCTCACGCAATACCGTAAGTAAACACTTAAGAAAACCAAGAATCTCAATCCCCCTCGACTAATTACCTCGAAAAGTAGCTAAGCGTTCATCAAGGGGAATTAAAGAATCATCAGTTTTGAAAAGCCCCATTTTGACCATTTATAAATCTACACTTATTCCCACACATATTTTTGTATTTTTCCTTTTTCTTATTTTTTTTTGTACCTTTCATGTTAAGCAACTAACTAGAACGTTTGACTTTCGTTATTTTTATAACTTTTCGGGTCACAGAACAAGAAACACTTTAATCATAAAATGCCCAAAAGGATAAATTCCTCGTTCCTGGCTTTTCACTCGTCCCAAACCAAGCTCAAAAATGAAATCACCGTTAAATATAAGCTAAGATGCGAACACTACTTATACTTGTACCTTGTAAAATTGTCACTCCCGATAATTATTTCATATTATGTTAGTGTGCTTATTTCGAATTTCAACCATGGATCAACCTTTTTAAGAAAATTG
>BQNB010003122.1:0-117699 GCA_026074375.1 Tanacetum coccineum | reverse complement strand
TTTTCTTGGATTTTAGGTCTAATTGACGCTAAAATATGATTAAAAAAGGTATATAGTGTCAATAATAAGTTGTTTTCTTTTAATTTTACACATTTGACCTGTTAGGAGTGAAGTATAACTCTAACATACCCGTTTGTACAGAGATGGGCGTAAATTGCAACCTCTATGTGTTATAATCTTTAATCTCTAATAGGAAAATATTTATCAATATATGATTTTCATGACAGGGTGGTTTTTCTTCATTGGTGAAATCACTAAGAGCACAATGTATCGAGTTGCTTACACATATAGAATCCTGATTGGATTTTGATGACGAAATGCAGCCACTTGACATGGATCTAGTCCTGAGTAAAATAAGTGCAATGTCACAGGACGTAGAGAGTGCAATGGAAACCGCTAATTATGACAAGTTTTTGCAATCTGGATTACAAGTAAGATGTTATGCGTTTTATCAAGTTCTGACATATTATAAAAATTTTAAATGTAATACGGGATGGAAGGAATTTATCGATACCAAGAAGGCTCATAATACTGGGTTAGCGTTTTTCTAAATTTCAACCCTTAAACTTTCACCATATTGGCAGTTTAACTTTTTTCTTTTGTTGTCGCAATCCTAACTTTTACGAACTCAGTACAAAATGAGAGATAATGTCCCAGAAAATAAAGAAACTACGCCAAGCTAAAAGAGTCGCCAAAAAGTTAAAAGTTTAGTGATTTTACCACCAATAGCCCTACATTATTCATAAACTAAAAGGATAAAGCTTTTAAATCAAGAACAGACACGTTTGAATTGTAAAAGTTTAATATTTGCTTACCTATGCATTTGTATACAAATTGCCATTAATGTTGGGAAATCTAGTCTACTCAACGCATGGAGCAACGTAAGTCCAGAATAAAACCATATAGTCCCTAGACAATATAACATCAATATTTTCTTGCTCATTGAGTGTATATATGATTTAGCTTGCGGAGTGAAAGGGCAATAGTTACAAACATAGAAGGGGATGTTGTGGAAGCCAATATTACGGTTCAAGGTATCCCCGTCACACTACTTTGATACAGTTGGGATGAGAGAAACCGATGATATGGTGGAAAAGATAGGTGACGCTACACACAAGTGCGTCCTCATGCAACATAGATACAATTTTTGAGTTCTTAGTAGTTTTTAAATACATGTGTTGAGAGATCGAAAACGGTAGCTATGGGTGCTGATGTGGTTATCATGGCGATGAGTGCTATTGATGGATGGACCACACAAGATATTCTTACAAAACTTAAATAATCGTGTATTTAAACATCAATATCTCATATATTTTGCACTTCTAGTAGAAAAAATACGCTAGTAAGATCAAAACATCAATCTTTGCTCATAATTTACACGCGTAAAGATAGTCTTACAAAACCAAAATAATCGTCTATTAAACATCAATATCTCCTATTTTTGTACTTCTAGTAAAAAATACGCTAGTAAGATCAAAGTTTTAATCTTTGCTCAAAACTTGCACGAGTGAAGATATTCTTACAAAACTTAAATTATCGTCTAGTAAACATCAATATATACTATTTTTGTACATCTAGTATAAAAAATACGCGAGAAAGATCAAAGCCTAAATCCTTGCTCATAATTTGCACGCGTGAAGATATTTTTACAAAACTTAAATAATCATTTGTTAAATATCAATATCTCATATTTTTGCACTTCTACTATAAAAAATATGCTAATAAGATCAAAGCTTTAATCTTTGCACATAATTACAAAACTTAGATAATCGTCTACTAAATATCAATATCTCATATTTTTGCACTTCTAGTATATAAAATACACCAGTAAGATTAAATGTTCAATCCTTGCTCATAATTCGCACGCGTGAAGATATTCTTACAAAACTTAAATAATCATCTATTAAATATCAATATCTACTATTTTTGTACTTCTAATATAAAAAATACGCTAGTAAGATAAAAGCTTCAATATTTGCTTATAATTTGCACGAGTGAAGATATTCATACAAAACATAAATAATCGTCTAGTAAACATCAATATCTTATATTTTTGCACTTCTAGTATAAAAAATATGCTAGTAAGAGCAATGCTTCAATCCTTGCTCATAATTTGCACGCATGAAGATTATTTAACAAAACTTAAATAACCATGTACTAAATATCAACATCTTATAATTTTGCACTTCTCGTATAAAAAATACACTAGTATGATAAAATCTCTAATCCTTACTCATAATTTGCGCATGTGAAGATACATTCTTACAAAACTTAAATAATCGTCTAGCAAACATCAATATCTCATATTTTTGCAATTATAGTGTAAAAATACGCTAGTAAGAGCAATGCTTCAATCCTTGCTCATAATTTGCACGCGTGAAGATATTTTTACGAAACTTAAATAATCATCTATTAAATATCAATATCTTATAATTTTCGACTTCTAGTATAAAAAATAACTAATATGATAAAATATTTAATCATTGCACATAATTTGCACATGTGAAGATATATTTTTATAAAACTTAAATAATCGTCTATTAAATATCAATATCTCATATTTTTTCATGTCTAGTATAAAAAATACGCTACTAAGATAAAAGGTTCAATCCTTGCTCATAATTTGCACGCGTGAAGATATATTCTTACAAAACTTAAATAATCATCTATTAAATATCAATATCTATTATTTTTGCACTTATAGTATAAAAAATACGCTAGTAAGATCACAGCTTTAATACTTGCTTATAATTTGCACTCGTGAAGATATTGTTACAAAACTTAAATAATCGTCTATTAAACATCAATAACTACTATTTTTGTACATCTAGTATAAAAAATACGCTAGTAAGATCAAAGCTTCAATCTTTGCACATAATTTGCACGTGTGAAGATATTCTTACAAAACTTAAATAATCATCTACTAAATATCAATATCTCATATTTTTGCACTTGTAGTATATAAAATACACCAGTAAGATTAAATGTTCAATCCTTGCTCATAATTCGCACGCGTGAAGATATTTAAGTTGCACTCGATTGAGTGAATCTAGTCGTTCAGCTTCATAAATATATCGCGTATAGTGATAGACTCTTCTGAAGAATACACAATTCAGACAAAGATTTGCTATCATTAGAGTACTGGGAGGTTCATACATTGCTTCTTTGAAAGACTTGCTACAACTCATACGCTAGTTCCCATAACTCTGTAAGCAGTTTTCACTTGAGCCACTCTACTTGTCATAAATCTCACCTGCACGATGTACACTACTATCACAAAACACGTGACACACAGACATATATGACTTCACAAATCTACGCAGAGAGAGAGAGGTGTTCATCTGGTTTGCCTACTACATACTCATCTCTGCACACGAGAGAGTACATCAGAGAGCACGTGTGAAGCTAGATCTTTGAGATTAGTTGCAACAATTTCTACAGCTTGAGAGATCGTCGTGATCGAGAGAGATATCCTGACTACAACTTACAATTCGCGACACCAGCGTTTGACATTTTAAAAAGTCTTTCAATAAATGTTTTGTATTAGTGTATATAAGCAATCATAATATTTAGAGTGCGCAATGCGGGCTCTGTTACAAACAGGTGAGACGTATATACATTCATTCATACTAACGTTTTCACTGAAGACTCGACAAATCGCTGCTCGATCGTTGATACTGATAGGTGCGAACTGAAATAAGGGGAGATCTGTTTTAGACAGGTGTATATCTTGGTTGAGGAGAGTGGCAGCTGATAATCACAGAATTCAATAGCATACGCGGAGACGTACAAGAGTTACGTTTCGATGGACATTATTAGTGATGCAGTTGGTAGATATTGAGCATATCACAGGAGAATTATGAGTATTCGTTATAAAGATAGGAATCTTGGGGGTAGACAGTGCGACACTTGATAGACTGAGTACTCATTTTGACTCAGACACAGTGCATAGACATCTGACGTTAGACGATATTAGAGTGGACACATCACACTTTCAGACTTTGTGTATTGAGGAGTGTAGTAGTCTGGTCTCATATAACAGTAACAACTAGAGGGTGATATAGATACATACACAGTGTACGATGTCTACTCTCTGACTATAGAGTTTGGGTATTGTTTATGAGACACAGATCACCTGTCTATAGCACTAAGACTAGGGGTTACTCTGGGCACTCTAGATTGGGCGTATGTGAATTTATATATTGAATAGGCTAGCAGGAGATGCGTGAGCATTAGTTTCTGTGAGTAGTAGGAATACAGTGTGTGGTAGAGTTGAGACATGGACTATCTAGAATTATGATGACTCAGTTATTTTCTTGCATTGTTTTAAGCAGTGAGTTTCGCACTCGTTACAGGTCATCATCCAGATAGACGAGTAGTCACGTGACACGAAGTAAGTTGACTAGTGTGTTCACATACTTTATGACGTGGAGAGATGTAACACACACGTTCGGAAAGTTGATTGTGATGGGGGAGTATGATGAAGCGCGCGGCGGTGATACTGTACACACAACACATCGAGCATGGTCTGTATGAGTATTTTGATATAGATGTGAGTATATGGTAGTGATGAAGTAGTTGTATTGAATATGTGGTGGAGAGGGGATGGAGATAATGGGGGGGGGGGGGAATTGGGTAATGTTTTTAGTGAGAAGGTGGTTGTTAGGAAGGAATTGATGGGGGGGTTAGTGAAGGGAGTTAATAGAATGGTGTGTTGGGGATGGGTTCAGTGAGGTGATGGGGGGTAGGTGGTGTATGGTGTTGGTTGGGAGGTGTGTGTTGGGTTTGTGGGGGGGTGAGTTGTGGTGGTTGTTGGGGGGGTGGTTATTGGATAGATATGGTGGGGGTAAAGTAGTGTGGTTTTAAGTGTTTGGTTGGTTATGGTGGGTTTATTTGATTGTATTTGAAAATGTTTTGAGGTATTTTAGGTTGATGAGGAAAGGGTGTATGGTGTTTTTAAGTGTTTAGGAGGAGTGGGTATGTGTGTGGGGATTGTGGATTAATAATTGAGTTTTAGAAGTTTTTGTATGTGGGAAAGGCTGTAGTGTTATTTTTATTGGAGTTTATATTTGGAATTATTTTTGTTTTTGGAATGTTAGAAGATGAGTTTAGTGGGGGGGGAAGAGTTTTTTGAAGTTAAAAATTGGTGTTGGAGGAGGAAGGATAGGTTTGAGAGTGTATGGTTGGTAAGAATTAAGGTAGGTAGATATTTTGGTGGATGGTGTAGATTAATTGGGGAGTGATATATTATTGTTTAGTGTAATTTTAGATGGAGTTAGGGTTGATGTTTAGATGGTATAATTTAATGGTATAATCTTTTAGTTGTATATTATATAGATGTATAATTTTAGATTTGTATTTTAATTTAGATTTGGGTATAATTTAGATGGTATAATTTTAGATGAGGGGGATGAATTTTATTGGTAATGTTTTAGAGATGATTTTTAGATAGGGTGGGGATTTTAATTGGTGAGGCGGTGTGATTGGGGAGAAGTGGATTTTGGATTGTGGAGGAGTTTTTGGATTATGTGATTTAGATTAAGTGTGATTTTAGATTAGGTGTGATTTTTAATTGGTGTGGGATTGTTAGTTTAGGAATGTTTTGATGGTGAGGGGGGGTGTGTGGGAGGATAATTTTAGATTGTGTAATTTTATGTTAAATTTTTTTGATTTATAAATGTTTGATAGTGGGATTAAATTTTTAGTTTTTATGGTTTTAGTTGTGTGGTAGTTTTGGTTAATAGGTTGTTATTAGTGGGAGGGGGGTTTAGGAAGTGGGGTTAATTGTTAATAATTGTATTTTGTTTAATATTGTTGAATAAGTTTTGGGTGAAGTGCGTGTTAAAATTGATATGATATTAATTTAATAGTTGAGATGTGGAATTGTTTGGTAAAAGTGTGTATAGAGTATCGGATTTGTAGACTGATATTAAGTTAATAGTTTTTTGTTTGTTTGTTGTGGGGGGGGGTTGTGTGTTTATTGTTAGGGAGAGAGAAGGAGATATAGATGATTTGTTAATATATGAAACAAATAGCTTTTTCTATAAGAAGAAAAAAGCTTATAATACCCCGTCCACGTTGTAAGGAACGCAGGGGATCGGGGGGGTGGAGGATGGGAACAGGAGAGTGACGAGATATTTAACTAGGTAAGTGGTCTCGGGTTTGATGGAGTTAAAACGAAACATATACTATTTATTCAGATTAACTATAGAACCCCGATCCCGATATCTTTCATATATATACTTAATTATTAATTGACCGAGACCTGAGAAAGACATATTGAACAACGTCAATGTCGACTCATTATTTTTGAGGGGGCTAACAAACAATCTTGGGGAGATTTTAAGTCTTTGAAAGTGGTCGGTTCCAGCTTTCTATCTCATGCTCATTTTTTTAGTCAAGAATAATGACATCAAATTCTTGGAGTAGGAGAATAAACGACAATCTCGTTTATGCATCTTTCTTGGCAAAAGATATGTATCTGCCGAGTGGGTCGTATACACTATGGCTTTGACAAGAGTAAGTTAAGGCCCAAATTTCTCGAGAAAGCATACACCACGGCTAAATACTCTTTTCCGTATGGTGTAATGTGCTATGAGCATTCCGTACATGGGTCTTACTTGCATAGTGAAAAGCTGAACATGTTTGGTCTTATGTTGCCCCCAAGACAGCAACCGACGCATAATCACTAGCAACAACACATAATACAACGGTAGATACCCAATCGGGGGTAACTAAATCAGTTGGAGTTTCGATTAACTTCCTTCTTAAGTATATAAAACGATTCAACACAGTCTTTCCGAGAATATGAAAGGTATCGTTTTCCAAGAAGAGGGTCATCGCCCGGGAGATTTTAGAAAAATCTTGAATAAATCGACGATAGAACCCGGCGTGACCTAAAAAACTTCGAATGCCTTTAACGGAAGTCGGATGAGGGAGTTTAGCTATAACATCAACTTTAGCTTTGTCGACCTCAATCCCGGACTTTGAAATCTTATGTCCTAGAACAATGCCTTCTTTTACCATAAAATGGCATTTCTCCCAATTTAGAACTAAATTAGTGTCTTCGCACCGTTTGAGCATTTTGTCTAAATGGGAGAGGCATGAAGAGAAAGAATCCCTGAAGACCGAGAAATCATCCATGAAGACCTCCATTGTTTCCTCGATTATGCCGTGGAAAATGGCCATCATGCACCTTTGGAACGTGTCCAAAGCATTACATAAGCCGAAAGGCATGCGTCGGTAGGCAAACGTCCCATAAGGGCAAGTGAAGGTGGTCTTCTCTTGGTCTTGCGGGTCTATAGGAATTTGAAAGTATCCCGAGAAACCATCTAGAAAACAATAGTATTCGTTTCCCGCGAGTCTCTCAAGCATTTGGTCCATAAACGGTAATGGGAAATGATCTTTACGGGTGGCATCATTTAACTTTCGGTAGTCAATGCATACACGCCATCCCGTAACTAATCGAGTAGGTATCAACTCATTATCATCATTTTCAATTACGGTTATACCGCCTTTCTTGGGCACACAATGAACGGGGCTAACCCACGGGCTATCAGAGATGGGATAAATTAATCCGGCATCAAGGAGTTTGATAACTTCCTTTTTGATAACCTCATGAATTTTTGGGTTAACCCGTCTTTGGTGTTGAATTGCCGGTTTAGAGTCATCCTCCATTAATATTTTGTGAGTACAAAATTGAGGGTCGATGCCCTTTATATCGGAGATTTTCCAAGCGATGGCATGCTTGTGTGACTTTAAAACCTTTAGAAGTCGGACCTTCTCATCTTCTTTTAAGTCTTTAGCAATTATGACGGGTAGTTTATCGGTACCCTCCAAAAATGCATACTCAAGATGAGAAGGTAGATCCTTGAGCTCGAGCTCCGGAGGATCATCAATAGAAGATTTTACGATTTTAAGTTCCTTAACATGAAGTTCTTTCAGAGGGAGAGGAGATGATGGATCATCATTTAGAAATTCCTCAAGAAGACGAATGTCTCCCTCTGAATCATAGTAAGAGTCATCAATTTCTGGTGAAATTGAATCATCTTCAATAGCAAGGAAAGCATCGATTTCTTCTAGAAGAAAGTCACTATCCCCGAAGGGAGTGAGAGTGGGAGAAGAGGTAGAAATAATCGGTTCCGAAGTGGGATTGCCACTTGTAGATATTTCCGAGAATCCGAGCACTTCTTGAGCATACTCCCCATAAGCTATGTCGATTACATCGATTCTATTAATCGACTCGGCATCATTGTAGAAGTATCTCGAAGTTTGACCAACTTTGAATGTTACGGCTTTATCATCATGGAGGAGAGTTAATTCTTCACCGTAAACATCAATCAAAGCTCGTTCGGTCCTCAAAAAGGGTCTCCCGGTAATTAAGGGAACCCGAGGATTGACAACATAATCAACGACTACGAAGTCGGTCGGAAAATGGAACTTTCCTACTTTTACAAAGACATCTTCGGCAATGCCGGCCGGTCAAGTGGTTAATCGGTCCGCAAGCTCAAGAATTATTTGCGTAGGAGTAAGTTCGGGGAGTGAAAGCTTCTTCCATATGGAGAGAGGCATCAAGTTGATGCTTGCACCGAGATCGGCCAAGGCCAAGCATTCATTTAACTCTGGAAAATCACATGGGATGAGAAACTTGCCGGGGTCTCCAAGTTTTTCGGGCAACTTTTTTAGGATGACCGCCGAGCAATTTTCATTCACCGGAGTTGTGGCTAAGTCAAACAATTTCTCCTTGTTGTTAAGGAGACTTTTAAACATTGTAGCAAACTTAGGCATGTGAAGAAGAGCATCCGCGAAAGTAAGCTCGAAATGTAATTCCCTAAAGATTTCAACAAATTTCAAAGCTAGGAGATCATCTTTTTCATGGAGCTTTTGTTTGTTGGCTCTCGAAGGATAAGGTATAGATGGTTTAGGCTTAGGAGCAACAACGGGCTCATCAATTGGAGCTTGAATTTAGACTACCGGAGGTTGGATGTCTTCGGTACTCGGTTGCACCGTATCCTTTGTCACTTCGGGTACCCGTTCTACCACCTTAGGAAGAGAAGAAAACGGAGGTGGAATGGGAGGTCCATCATAAGAAACACCACTTCGGGTGGTGATTGCTTTCAATTCACCTTTCGGGTTAGCAATGGTGTTGCTAGGAAGTGGTCCCGAACCCGAAGTAGAAGCGGTATTCATTTTCATGAAAGTACCAAACATGTTCTTAAGCTCGATGTTAGAATTTGTTAAAGAGGTCATTTGGGTTTGCATGTTTTTCATTAAAGCATCATTTGCCTTCATGTAGTTTGAGAAATCACTAGTCGTCACATTTGGTGGTTGATGACTCGGAGCTTGATAAGCCGGAGCTTGATAATTTGGGTTCGGGTTTTGAACTTGACTAGCTCCTTGGAAAAATTGGTTTCTTCCTTGATTGTTTCCTTGATTATTTCCTTGATTCCTATTTTGATAATTCTGATTCTGATTGTTTCGATTCTGATTTTGATTAACATTAAAACCTGGTGGTCCGAGATAATTATCCGAACGATAGCTAAGCAAATTACGATTACCTTGAGGTTGGTAAGTATTACCACCTTGATTGTAGGTTCCCGCAGCATATACGTTCTGAATGTGGCCACCGGCGGCTTGACACTCATGATAGGAATGTGGACCACCACAAGTTTCGCAACTCGGTGTCACGGAATTAACTTGTTGGTTTTGAAACATTCTTAAAAAGTTTTTGTTCATTTCGGACATTTCATTCTTAAGGGCTGCTATTTCGGCATTAGAAGAAGTGAGAGAGCTACAAGACTCACCCCTTGGAACGGTGGTATCCCAATCATTGTGGTGGGCGGTCATATTTTCAATGAGATCGTAGCACTCTTCGGGTCGCCTTTTCATAAAGGTACCTCCAGCAGCAGCATTAATGGTATCACGATGTCTTAATGTTAACCCGTTATAGAAAGTATCTATTTGAGTAACGGGTAACATGTTATGGTTAGGACACCGGTCTATTGAGAGCTTGTAACGTTCCCATGCTTCGAATAACGACTCATCGGGACGTTGACGGAAATTGGTGATTTCATTTCTTAACTTTGTCACCATGGAGGGTGGAAAGTATTTAGAAAGAAATTTTGTTGCCATTTGGTCAAAGCTCAAAATAGAATTCCTTGGCAAACGATCAAACCAAGCGGTGGCATGATGCGTTAAGGAATAAGGGAAGAGATATAAACGAAGGGCGTCATCGGTGACCCCGTTCACTTTTATACTCTGGGTGACATGCAAAAATTTGTCAAGATGCTTGTTCGCATCATCACCCGGTAATCCGTGAAATTGGCAAGAATTTTGAACTTGTTGAATCATGTCATTCTTGAGTCCAAAATTGTTTGCTTGAATGTTTATCGGGGCGATCGGTCTGCCTCGACCATTCAAAGTCGGCTGGCACAACTCCTCCATCGTTCAGAGGTCGGGAACTGGTAAACCACCCCCTGCTTGAGGTGGTCCGTCATCACCGTTACGAGTTCTTCTTCGAATTGTACGTTCGGGATCTTCGAGAGGTGGAAAAAGATTCCTAGTCGAAGATCGAGTGCTCATGCACTAAAAAGAAATATAAAAAGAGAAATTATACTAATTAATTTTTTTTTTGGTTTTTCAACAATTGATTCACAAAGATTTATTTTAATAACGGACAATGAGATAAGACAACTTAAACCTAATAATCAACAAGCTTCACGGTAGCTCTCTAAAAGAAAAACGCACAAAGGAGCGGAGGAGCAGGAAAGCACGAAGCTATTAAAAACCTTTTCCTTTAGGGTCGTAGTTCCTCGGAACAACCCTCCTTATACCCCTCTTATAGTTTGTTCAACTTTCAAAGGTGAGCCGTACCTCGCAAGTGACACAAAAGGCAAGTTTTTGATCTTTGGTTCGGGAACTTATTAATGATAATACTCAAAGTTGAGAGTATTATATAATTGATTCATTTTATTTATATATAAGGAAAAAAAAATTATATTTTTGATTTTTTTCTTGTCTTATATATATAAAAAAAGAAAAAGAAAATCTTTTTGTATTATTTTTTTATAAGAAAATAAGCAAAGTAACTTCACACGGAAGGATCTTCAAAGCACTAATTGTCAAACGCAACGACAATCATCTTACACTCCCCCCCGGCAACGGCGCCAAAAATTGACTTCTTGCTTTAGGTATGAATATAAATAATAATATAATAAATACTACTACTTATATTAACCAAACCAATTCAAGTTTCCCCTGGAAAGGTTCATAGAAAGAAAATCAATAAAATCCGAGTAGTATATGATATTCCCGGTTCGTTTTCCCGACGAGGAATGCAAATTTGAAAGTCGAATGTCGGTTTGATATTCGATGCTTGAATGGAAAAAGATTTTGATTTGTTTTCTAAATCTACGGGAAAATTAATGCAATCAACACTAAAAAACAATTAAGGCAACACAAATTTAAACTAAAAACGCAAACGGGAATCCTAAAAACGCGACTTAAAATCCTAATTTATCAAAATTAAATCCTAAAATGATCTTTTTAACTTTTATAAGTCCTAATTGACTAAAATGCAAGAACTAAGAAAACTAAACCAAAAACAAAAGCGATTTAAGCTTAAAACACGAAAAACGTGAATGAGATATAATCTCGTTCTTTAAAAAAACTAAAATCTACAAATTTAACCCTACAAAAGCAAATCTAATTTTCCTAAGTCCTATTTGATAAAAGAAAATTTTTAAAAAAGGATTATATTTTTTTGACTTTTTTATAATTTTTTATGAATTAAAAATGAATTTAATCGAAATTAAATATTAAAAATACTAAACGAACTATGAAAAATCTTTAAAAATTACAAAAATAGTTTAAACAGTGTTGGATCTAAGAAAAATAAAAGGGGTAACACAGCTTATCAAAATAAGCTGTGTATAAGAGATAAGCAATCGCTATACAGGTGGGCTTATAACTAAATGGGCTAAAAAGAGTGTAAAAGATTAAGGATTGTGCCAACTCAAACGGAAAAGACCCAAGGGCAGAGTGGTGAGTGTGTGTTGTGTTAAAGCGTTTGGTGAGTGGGTAGAGGTCCCGAGTTCGAGCCCTGCTCACATGGGACTTCCCCTACTCCCAAACGTTTTTGTTTTCAATTTTTTTACAACTTTTTAGATAAGCAATAAATAAAAAACTTTTACAAAGACACCTTTTTTAGAATCCACAAATAAGCACAAAAATAAGCACAAAAAGTAGTAGAATGATATTTTTTCAGAAGTGACTTTTTTTGCTACACAGGTTTCTTAATGATTAATACGATCACTTACTATATTTAAATATAAATATAAAAATTAATCAATAATTATAATTTAATTATAGTATACGTATTCCGAAAGACTCAAAGAAATTCCTTTTATCCAAAGGAAAATCAAAAATCCCCCGGGTCGTTTTCCCTCGACGAAGTGTGAATTGAGAATCGGTTAAGTCCGTGATCGCGCGTTCTGAATGGTTTAAAATGATTTTGATTTGGGTTCCTAAATATAATTGACATAATTGATAAAGTAAATAAAGGCATAAAAAGTGGGCAAAGCAATAAAAACAAATTAAACATGTATAGCATTAAACAAAAATGAGTATTTAAAACGAGACAAATACGCAAGCATAATAAATTCAATTTTAAAATTGCAAACTTCTAAAAATAAATCCCACATTAAAAGAAATTATTATTTTTATTATTATTATTATTATTTTTATTTATTTATTTATTTTTTAAAACTTTAATCTAAATAAATGTCGCAAATTAATGAAGAAACAAGATCAAAACGAGAAGACTTATGTATAAAGCTATTTAGCTCTCGAAATCCAAAGGTAACACTAAGCTTAATAAAAAAAAAGGTTGATGTTTTAGACTCGTTGTACTTTTATGCTTGTTTCGAATCGAGCCAACAAAGAGAAACAAAATAAGCTATAATGAAGCAAAACAAAATCAAACTTGAAACAATAAGCTAGGTCTTCTTGATAAACTAGAATAATAAGCTATAAACTAAAAATGCTCTCGAAAATAAGGTGGTCCGTAAGCTTATAGGAATAAGCTGAGTGATAATCAACTCGTAGCCACCTTTTTAAAGATTCGAATCGAGCAAGATAAGCATTATGCAAAAGGTGAAATAAAGCTAAACCAAAGAGAAAAAAAATAAAAAATAAAAAATAAAAAAATAAAAAAAAGAACACACCGAGGATAACCCAAGGCGTAGTCGGTTAGATATAAGCCCAAACTGTTGCGAAATAAGCCACGAAGGTTTTGCTTATTTCAAACAGAAATAAGCTCTAAGTAAAAGCTAAAAGAGAAAGAGGAAGTTTAGAGAATAGACCAAGAAGAAATAATTCAAACACCATATGCACTTCAACCAAAAACATACATCTTTAATTAATACCAATAAACTGTTTACACTAGCTGGAATAAGCTAAGATTACAAAAAAAGAAAGTAAGCTGAACTTAATATTAAATAAGCTAAAAAGAAAAGCGACTACAAAAAAAAAGAGTAAAGAAAAAAGAGAAAAAAAATGCTCCTTAAAAATGAAGTCAGCTGTTGGTTTTATAGTCTAATCTTTGAGGGTAATTTAGTCTTTTCGTGCCTATCCCATCTCAACATAATAAATCTCATCCAATAAATTCTAGCTTGATTTCAACGCTACAAAATCATTGGGATTCATTGGAAATAAATTCCCTTATTAACCTTGTACTGACGCACCCTTTTGGATCAATTGTAGTCACGTGTAGTTTTATTTCATTTATTTGGAGGGCACGTGATCTTGATGCTTCCTTTCTTCATTACACATTCACATTACATGTGAATTTCAAACAGTGGTAGATGAAATGGACTTGGGCTGAGTAGTTGTAGTCTTGGGCTAGATTTAAACTTGTATAATAATTGGATTTTGATAAATATGGGTCGGTCCGACCCATATAAATGGTGTCGGGCTGGCCCAATAAAAGATGAAAGCACCGTCGGACTCGTTTTTATGTGCTCTTTTCAATCTCGTGCTCGGTTTCGTCCGGTTTTGCCTTTGTTTTGTCCTTTTCTTGATATCCGTTACCTGCACATACACAAACACAAAAACAAGCATATACATTGTATTTTCCGTACATTTTTAGTAATTTAAGCTCATTTTATTAGGTAAAAGGTATGTGTATTTAAGCACATACCAATTACTCCTATTATTAACTATTGAGTGTCCTCACGCATGCCATAAGTAAGCATTAATAAACCAATAATCTTAATCCCACTCGGACTTAAATCACTTCTCGAAAGTAATAAGTGTTCATCGACGTGAATTAAAGAATCAAGAGTTTAGAGAAGCCCCATTTTTACCATTATTGAAGATATACGCTCATTACCACTAATATTTTTGTTTTTCTCTTTTTCTCATTTTTTTTTATTTTAGCAACTAACTAATTTTACTTTCGTTATTTTCATAACCGTTAGGGATCATAGAACAAGATGCATTTCGATCCGAGAATGCCCCAAAAAGGATAAATTCATCGTTCCTGACTTTTCACTTGCTCCAAACCAAACTTAAAATGAAATCACCGCTAAATATCAGTTATGATGGTAAACTCCATATTTGCAAACTTGTGGGCACTTTTTCACGACCGTCAATTATTACTATCTTAGGTTGAATGTGCTATCTTGATTTCAACGTTGGATCAACGTTTTGCAAAATTTTATGTTACGTGCCACCGAGATAATGAGTTTGAAAGGCCGAGATTCATCCCATGTAGCGATTTCGTCTCGGCACATCCCAACCTTGTGGCTAAGTGACCAGGCTTTTGACACATCACAGAATGAGACTAGATCGGACTCACGGACTTTAGGTTTCAAAAACTCTCAGAGTTTCCGTATACAGTATGCTTTTAAAATTGAATAGTCCAAAGTTCAATAAAGCATATTTAAATTTACAAAAAGAGATCTATTTTAATGATTTCTCACACTTAATATTAAACATTTAAAAATTGTACCCCGACCCCTTTTATGAAGGCTGCAGACATCGAGTTGTGTAGACCCGGCATGATATGGCAGCAATCTTTTTCAGTCTCGGATTATTATTTCTTAATATAGGCTTTCTTTTAGAAGCCTGTAAACATCGGTTGTTGAGAGACTCGGAAGACACCATCAAACTTTTATCAGCCCACAGCTTTATATTTATTTATTTTTTTAAATTTTCATAATCAATTTTTTTATATATGTTATTTTTTAGGGGGGGGGGGAAGACGTCTTTTTGAAAATTTCAAGTATAAATTTGAACTAAGGCTAAAGTTTTTGCTATTTATACATAAAAATTATTGATCTTTAGTTGAATCTCCAAAAGATAGCTCGTATATTAATCAGGTTAAGCGCTTATGGAGAAAAAAGCGACAAATTACACACATCGTGCTCTTATGATTTCCTAATAATCCTTGTTTTAGCATTCCAATCATACTATCTATCATTTTTCGTTTCTTCGCGATATCCTTTGCCGAACGCTTAGTCTAAATGTTAAGGAACAAGCTAGAGCTCAACACGCTCGATTGGAGTCAAAATTTATTCTTATTCTACCCAGCAGGAAAGTCAAAATTGTGACAAACACTTATTTTATTTTTGAAAAATTTTAAATTTTTTCATTTTTTTGGGTATTTTGGTGGTAAAAACGAGATTACGTGAAAACAAAGGCTGCAGGCACAATCAAATCGAAGATCCCCCCATACTAGAATGAAACATTGTCCTCAATGTTTTAAGAAGGGTCTCTACGTAAATCCTAAGCCGTTTATGAATTATGCTAAAGATAAACGTTAGTCGATAAGATTAGAATATCGGATTCCCAAAATGAAGCTGAGGATGTGAAGCTCTTGTGATCAAAGGACAAAACCGCGAGCACGAGAGGCTTCAAAAATCCGGGCAATCCTGGACAATAAACCACAAAACACAAAACACGGATAATAGAAGAGGCGAGCCTCAACACAACACACAACATTTATTAGCAAATAGAAAGAAGTTGGGTTTTATGATCTAATTAACAATTAAATTAACACGAGTACGCAGCGGAATAAATGGTCACGTGTAGAACACAATGATTAACAAGATAGAAAACATGTACCTTTTAGCACGAAACGATACACCGTTTAAAGGTAACCGTAAACACCGTCTTGCGATTTACGCGTGTGTATAATACACGCAAACCACAAGAAATCAATGGTTATGATTTCTCTAAGCTTCACACACTATACGTTCTTTTACAAACAATTAAGTGATGGCTAGTTTAGGTACTAGTAGTGATAAGCAATAAAACCACACGTTCTCGTAGAAAATCATACGATTGATAACCCTTGTGGTTTTTCCCCATGGATTCGAACCAACACAAGAACGGGAAAACCCTTTGAGGTTTTGGTCGCTCTCTACGATAAATAAACAAAAAGAGATGGTAGAGGATTTAGGGATTATGTTTCCTTTTCAAGGGCCACACCAACCCAATGATATCCCTTAACTCTATGTATAGGCTAAATTCCTTGTGCTTACAAGGAAAACCCTTACTCACTTATTAATAGGGGGTTATGGCCAATTAATAAGAAAACGTTAACTTTATTTTTCCTAAATGCCATATATTAAAAGCTCATTAAAATTTGCTTAATATTTAACATAAGTTATGCTTTATCACATAAATATATTTTAATTTAATATATTCTTAATTGGTTTTTAGTATTACGCCGTGCGTCCCCGTAGGCTCGAATAAATTTCCGGACATATATTATTTATACTTGGACATTTTCCAACAGCTCCCACTTGGACATGTACTGAAAATATACAATAACACGCTGAGGTATGCGTTCTGTCTTCACTGCATAGCATACACAGCCACAGTGCTCCACTAGATACTAAAACATGTGAAGATCTCCGATCGTGTGGTTCACAGGGCATGATAGACAAATGATTTATGAATTTACAATCCCTTTGTTTACGAATACCGTTGTAAATCTGGATAGGATCAATGCATTCCATATTTAAACGATTCTGTTTCTCATACTTCGAAGTAATACTCAGATTACTGAAAATTAATGAGATATATCTTCTTGAGTTTTCAGGTTACGGCCATACAAACATATGATTATTTCTATGAGGGGCCCAGTGGTTTATTCTTAAACAATTTGAGGAACAATATTATATATTGACTACAAGTGTCCAGTAATCATGTGGATAAACCAATCTGACCTCAAAGCCCATCATTGTCACCTTATTTCACGGATAAACTTAATACTAATAATCAAGAGGAAGATCCACATATATGCTACAACCTACTTCCATCTCAAGTCTAAGGGATTTTTGTAAATAAAATCTCGTACAGTTCACTTGATGACGTCGACCCATAAGTGATATTCTTTTGTGGCGGGCGATATCCCAATATTCATCTTATGAATGATCATGTGAGTTTGGTGGACTCTTCCTTAATATCTGTAATTATCAATATCTATAATATCACACAATCACTCATAATTGTCTTTGTTTAACACATCATTCCCATATTGTTAATCGGACAACGGATTAATTTTAGAATAATTTATTTATCAGTCATGGATTTATAAACATGCAAATATAGGGACTCCAATTTTTAATATAAATAACAAAATACCAACGTATCATTTATCATAAATTAAAAATAAATTTCATCCTCTTATCCAAATATAAAACACAGATCTACATGAAACTACTAGCAGGACGACAGCCCCTTGCCCTGGCTTATTGAGTAAGCTTCTATTTGATATTGCCTTTGTAAATGGATAAGCTAGTTTGTTATCTGTGTGAAACTTTAAGTATCCTTATTTCGGCCCAGTTCAACACACTCTTGCGAACATAATGATTTCGTCTCTTGATAGTGTCTGGCGCCTTTATGAAACTCCCTGGTTTCAATTAGGCATAATTGAATGCAGCTGATATTGTCGCTTAAGTACATATTCAACGGTTTCATTTTTCGTGGTCATTACCAAGCCTCTGAGTTAAAATTTCCTTAATCCAAAAAAGATTCTATGGGTAGCTACTAATCAGCCGCAATGTTGGATTCATGGAATCTAATAAGTGGATTGATGCTATGAAAATGCGGAAATACAATCATGATGGACAATATGGTATGGGTCTTGGTCGACCTTTCCTACTGGGTTGTATGACGTTGGGAGAAGGTGGCTTTTTAAGAAAAGACTAACTTGGATGTTATTGTACACGTCTATAAGCTCGTCCTTGTAGCAAAGGGTTACCACTCAACTCTACGGGGTTTGATTATGAAGACATACGATTCTAAGTCTGTCGCTGTCATTTGAGCTTTTTGTAGTCTCATATCTTAGCTGATCATACTATGATTATGAGATATGGCAAATGGATTGTTAAATCAAGCCTTCTTAAATGTTACCTTGGATGAAGACATCTATATGGTGCAACCTGAAGGTTTTGTTGAATCCTTATCATCCAAGGAAAGTATGCAAGCTTCTAATGATCCACTTTATGGTCTTATGCATGCATTCAAGAAGCTGGAACAAAGATTTGATGAGGAAATCTAAAAGGTGTGGATTTACTCAAAATCTTGATGAGTCATGTGTATATCAAAAGGCTAGTGGGAGAAATGTTACATTCCTCATCTTGTATGTTGATGACATAATCATCATGGGAAATCACATTCCTAGTTTACAAAGTGTAAAGGATTATCTTGGAAAGTGTTTTGCCATGCAGGAATTTGGGGTGATTGCAGAATTTATTCTTGGAATCAAAATCTATTGGGATAGGATCAAAGCGGATAAATTGGAACTTTGTACAAATATTATGCTTACATGGATAAGATCTTGAAGAGATATAAAATGGATAATTCCAAACGTGGTCATATCCCCATGCAAGAAAGACTTGACTTGAACAAATCACAAGGTGCTCAAACACCTAATGAGGTGAATCGCATAAAGAATGTACCTTATGCTTCGGCTGTGGGTTCCATTATGTATGCGGTTAGGTTGCATAGGACCTGATGTTGCGTCGCGCAAAATACGGATACAAGCCGATTCAACAGAATCAGGTGAACTCATGGATGCTGTGAAAAACATTCTTAAGTTTTAAGTAATTACTAAAGATATGTGTATGGGTTTTTGGTGGAAAATCCTAGCACAGAACTTTAGTGTGGGGGGGGGGGGGTGGGGGGGGGGGGGGGGGGGGGGGGGGGGGGGGGGGGTTGAATGCTTTGCGATGCCTGGATTCGTGAAATGATAGAGATGACACTAAGTCTCAGACAGGATATGTTTTCGTTTTGAATGGAGGCGCGTTTTATACGTTTCTTATGTCCACAGCTTCGTATTAAGAAAACCTATCAAAATATCATATTTATAAAGATTAAACCTCTGATGAACAGTAACATTTACTGTTCATAACAGTTCTTAAAAACTGTTTTTATGCAATTAATTATATGTAACTTATAAATACGTCAATTGTTCATGGTATATTAGGTTTCTCAAGTTTCTTATAGTCCACGATTCGTATTGAAAAAATATATCAAAATTCTCATATTATAAAAATTTTAAAACTCTGCATGAACTGTAATTTTATCTTATTCATTACAGTTTATAAAACCTGTTTTTTTATATATTTTAATTAGAGTAAACTTGTTTAAATCATAACTCGTTCATTTTAATTCCGTTCCTCGAGTTTCTTACGCCCTTGGATTCGTTATGAAAAGTACTAGGTTTACAAAATATTTATTTTTATATCTTAGATCCGAAACAGTAGGTATATGTATATAATAACTTTTATAAAATCACTTTTATACGTTTAATTAATGTAAACTTGTAAATGTCATATCTTATTCGTTATAAATCCGTTTTTCGAGTTCTTTACATGCTTACGATCCTTGTGAAGATTAATAATTTAATAAAATATAAAATGTATGGGTTTAATGTCGAATCCAAACCTGTAGGTATAAAAGGTTAATTAGGGTTTTGATTAATAAATAACCTTGTTTTATAATTACTTTCATTTAGGAACTTTGCACCATTATTTTACCAAGTATTATACCATATATCTTACATATATTAAGTCCTTTAAAAGTCCATAACACTTGACCAAATGGAATCCATGTCCTTGTGATCTTTTACACATCAACTTGTAATTAAACCTTCAACACCATTTAATTTGTAATTCATTCTTATAAATTATTTAACAATTATAACCAAGTATGTACCTTTTATTTCAAGTATTATTTCACCCATAACAACAAAATTCAAATACATATATGCTTTAAAAATACTTCATGTGTCACAATAGACATGAATCATAGGTGGTGTTTAACATATATACGCGTAAGTACACCATAAGATAATGAATGAATGATCATTGAATACTTTAATATATTATAGAAGATGTGTTAGAATGATGAAACAAGATAAATTACCCTACCAAGCTTCCAAATCAACAAATACCATTAATCAAGAAAACTCTAAATATGATTTCTTGATTATCCTTATTAACCCAAATCCAGCTTGCAAAAACATTGCGAGTTACCTTATGAGATCTTAGGTTGGAGTGCTTGTATGCTTGGAATAATTGGAATATAATTTATACTCAAAACCTAGACTCTATATTTTTTAGCCGTGGCCTTCAATGGACGGAAAAGAGAGAGTTTGTTGTTTGATTTCTTGTAAAATGATTAAGTGTATGTGCTAGTTAATTTTATGCTTCTATATACTATTGCATGTACTAAGAAAACATATTGCAAATTCATTGTGTTTAGAGTAGTTTAGGGTATACAAGCTTTGTAAGGTTGTTGTGCCATTTCTTAGTATGTTGTGATAAAGGTTCTAGTGTGTGTAATGTTTATCAACTTGCAAAGATAAGAGATAGTACGGTAAGTTTGGGAATTATTTCTCTTGTTATAATCATACTAGGTCGGCCATTAAGGGTTATACATGTTAAAATGAAGTTCAATTTTTTTGTGTATTGGGTATAAAAGAGGTATTTGTTGTGTGTTGATGGGTATGGTGCTTAGGTATGCCATAAATGTAATTGATGCGATACGTAAGCGTTTTACCGTAACCAACAAATAATTAAGTACTAAATTGTTATAATTATATCATAATAATTCATTTAAACACATTGCTTGATGTAAACTTTAATTTGTTTGGGTTTTGTCCGTTTATGTTGCTCGTTAATTTTTTAGTTTACGCGATTTTAACTTTAGATTATAATAATAAGCGAACGCGTTAAATCTCTAAAATAAATAATTGAATTAATTAAAGTATATATAACATGAAAATGAGAAAATGTTACTATCAAGGGTAGTGTGTTATCCTAGTTTAAAATAATGCATGCATGTAACACTTATGATGGTGGATTCTAGGGTTTCATAAAATACAGAATATTAATGATATTTAATGATGCTAGAGTGATTAGGGCTTGATTAGAGTCATGTTCATGCAATTGGTTATGTTAGATTTGCGTTAAAACTTGATTTAGGGTTGAGCAGAATTTTGGGTCGTGTTCAACGACTGATATCTAGATGATAAAAACGTGTATTGATATGTTTCTTAAGTCTATGAATATGCTAAGAGTTACTTTCTATGAAATCACGGTCTCACTAGGGTTTTTAGTCGGGATAGTCAATTCAATAATCTATACAACCAAAAGTGGTTTTAAAACGTAAATACGGGTCAGAATTAGGTCATGTTTGTGAGGGAACCCTATGCATAAAATACATAATGAAGTAGGATTGACGACTTGAATATTTCATCTGAAATACTCAAGTAATTTACCTTGCAATGCAATTGGTAAATGTTAGAAACACAATTTCACAATCTAACAAGAGAAGCTCGGTCTTGAAGAAATCTAGCGTTTCATAGCTCGGTAGTTGGTTAATTAATTAATGATTAATGTAATTGGGCTAACAAAGAAAAAGCCCGGAAAGCCCAACAAAAGCCTAGAATGGGCAGAACCTTTTTAGTATAAATACACCTAGTTTAGTCAAAATTAGGTTAGACATTATAGCTAGTCAATATTGTTATTAGGGTTTCTAGCCACCAAAAGGTTTTTCTTTCAATCATCAATAAAGTCTTTATTTTTCCTGCATCTTGATTCTACACATCATTGTTAAGGTTTGTATGAATGATCATGGAACCTACAATTGGTATCAAGAGCCTACAAGATTGATGAATTGATTTGGTTTGTTTTTTTATTTTTATTTTTTCTTGATTTCGAAACAAAAAGAGGAGGTTTCGATTTTTTATTTGATCAATTGTTTGTTTTGATTTTTGATTCATAGATGGTTTGTGTTTAAATTGATATCATCAAAACCATCTCGTAAGTAATCAAACATCTAGTGATTTTTTTTCTTTTGGTTCGATTTAATTAAAAAAAAGAGTCGATTTTTTCTTCTTGTTTAAGGTTCGAATATTAAAAAAAAAGAGGGGATCTTGCTTTGGCGATTTTTTTTCCTTTCTTTTGGTTCGAAACAATAATCGAAAAAGAGAGGAAACAAGCGTCTTGATCGAATTCGTGGTCTTGGATCGTGTAATCATTACTTGTTCGAGCTAATCATATCTTTTGTAGCGATTTCTTGGAGATTTACAGGTTGTTTGTGGTGTTTTCTAGCAAGAAAAAGGTCTTTGGATTCGTGTTTTTGTGTCAACCGAACGAGCAACAGGATTTGACAATCGATCGGGTAAGCCGAACAAGCTTCAAAGAGAAACAACCGAACGAGCTCAAGCATTACCCACCGAACTAGTCATTTTCTAGTGGGAACCGATCTAGCATTATATTGTGGGGATCGAACGAGCTCAACTCCCAAGGACCGAACTAGCAAAATCCTTTGAGGACCGAACGACAAAAGTCCTTTGGAACCGAACTAGTTATATCTAGTGTGGACCGAACGAGCTCGATATCTCAAGGACCGAACGAGTGAGAACCAGCACAACAAACACAAATAAAACAAATCAACATAATCCACTCAACGATCAGATCAGTTCGTTCTTAGAATTCAATAACCAAGGATGATGATATGGATTCAAGTGCTGCAAGGTTAAAACCTATGACCCCTTTTGTTCACACTGTCCAGCATCAATGAGGTACACAAAAAGGTTTGGAAAATTAAAGAGTACCTTACTGCGTTTGAGCCAATCATACAAAATGGAAGAGCACAACCATGTTGGTCGGAGTATAGACGCAGTTTTGTTAACGAGATTATACCATTTTATGAAAACATCAAAAACCTTTCTCAAAACCTAGATACTGACATCTATACAGAAGTAAAGGAGTTTGAGCGTAGTCTTGATAAAATGGAATGTTGGACTTTTGACAAGTGTCTTGAGGATAAAACAAGGCCTTGGTGACAAAAATAAGCATCTTTTGCAAGACAAGCGTCTCTACAAAAGAGTTGATGAAATCGAATCTTTCGAATGACAATGAGTGCTTCATTGCTGATAATATAGCAAAAGACATATGCTTTTTTGTGCTTTCTTCTGAAAAGCAAGTGTCTCCGAGATCGAATTGCAGTTGTAAGAACTTCAATCACAAATTAGTTAAGGGGACACTCAGAGTCGTTGCACTTGAAGCTGAGGTTTTAGAGAAACAACAAATGCTTGCCAAATCTGAACACCAATCCTCTCTTATACAAAAGCAGTTTGTTGATCTACAACTCAAATTTCAAAACTACAAAGAACGTCTTCGAAATGAGAAGGTTTGTGTGCGGACGGAAGAATTGCAACTGCATCAAATGCTATTTTTGAAATTAACCAGTTAAAATACCAGCTTCAAAGGAAGGATGACACCATCAGGAATCTGGAAACTCATATCAACATCACGAGAATGTTGAATGAAGGCCCTAATGCTGCAGCTGCTTTCATGGCTAACTTGTCATCTATAAGTGGAACCAATGGTGCAACCACCAGTCAAGTAAATGAGGTACACACTGATGCTAATCAAATCTTTGATAATGTGAATCATCTATTTACACATGAAGTTAGCACCTGGAGAACACCCTAGACTCTTGATGTTGAGTCGATTTTGATGACAAAACGATTGCATTATCATCAGTACACTTGACAGCGAAAGTTCAAGGATGTTCCATCTGAACGGTATCTTCTGCGCAACCCGGGGTGAGGAGAGATATCCATGATTACAACATTAAGATGACTTAGAAACCCAGTTTGTGCGGGACACTTAAAGGTTAATCAGGAACAATGCCTGGTTAATGACTCCTTAAGAGCTGAGCTTGCAAAATGTAAGCTTGAAATTGTTCGTCTAGATACCCAACAGGTTAATGCAAGAAACGCCAAGTTAGACAGGAACAAAACCTAGTGACTCAGCGTAATGCAAAGGTAACGCCTAAACTTGAAGGGAAGAGAAAGTGATGCTAAAAAACACACCTAAAAAAGTAAAGATATTTCAATTGAATTTTGATATCTGAAAAATCAAAAGGTGTTAACTGACAAAAAGAAACTTGGAGGATAAAATACTCCGATGAAATAGTTATGTTTAAAAAAGTGCATACGAGTTGCAACTGATCTTTTACAAAGTTTCATATGTCAACTCATACTATTCAATGCTTTCAAAGAAACCAAAAAATGCATCACAGGACTTGCACAAGGATATTCTAGGTCGTAGTAACCCACGATATGGGAAAAAGGCTCCCGTTATTAATGTTAGTAATATGTGGGATACTGATGAAGCATTAGCCAGTGCTGAAGTCAGTATGGCTAAAATGAAAGGAAAACCAGGGCATGTTAGACCTGCAAGTGGCTTCTATGAGAAGCTCAACAAGACTAGGGACAATTAAACCCATAAACTATGCTGAGCTCAATGCCTTATATAGTCACTTTGATCCTCAGAAGGAACTGTCCCAAGAACAGGTTTATTGGTTACCTGCTGAAGAACTTGCTACTCAGAAAAGTGAAAGAGTCAAATTTCCACTTGTTTACGAGGCTTAAACTCGTGGATTCCCGCATTTGCACATGTCATAGACCAACGAACAGATCCATGTCGCTATCCAAGTGGCTCAGGGAGTTTAAACTCGTTAAAGCAATATTTACAGAACAAATCATACCTTTATATGAAAATGTTAAACAACTTGTTCAAAAACTTAATGAAAACATTGTTACAGAAGTAACTGAATACATGCAGATATTTGACGAACTGGACACTGAGTTGAACGTTGCGTTCTTGCGAACAAAGAACCTGAAAATAGAGAGAAACAATCTTTTAATTCAAAATGACTGCTTAATTGCTAATTGTTTAGAGAAAGATATTTGCTCTATTGTGCTTGCTTTTGATATTGTTGTGCCCCCTAGTTCGAATTGCCTTTGCGAAGAACTTAGATCTAATTGCGATAGGGAACACTCCAAAGTCGTAAAACTTGAAGCTGAGATTTTAAAGAAGCAACAAATGCTTAATGAATCTGAAAAAAGTTGTGCCTTTATCGAAAAGAATCACGTTAATTTACAAGTTAAATTTCAAAAATATAAAGAATGTCTTCAAAACTAGAGGGTTTGTGATAATTCTAACTCAACTGCATCCAATGCAATTTTTGAAATTAACAAGTTAAAGGATCAACTTTAAGGGAAAGACGACACCATCAGAAACTTGCAAACTCAGATCAACATCACGAGAATGTTGAATGTAGGATCCACTGTAGGTAGCTTCGATAAGCAGGCCTTAGAAACTGAGCTAACTCAGTTGAAAGATGCGCTCACTTCAGTTAGAATTCAAATTGATGGGTATAAGGCAGAGAATGTGAATCTGAAACGACGTTATGAAGAACTGTCGAAATCTAATGCTTACTCACGTTCTACATTCACCGCAAAGATTAATGCCTTAACTGCTGAGAATGCCAAACTGAAAACTGAGCTGAGTGGCAAAAAGAGTAGTGGATCTACAGCCTCTGAGAAACCCAAAGTACTTGCTTCAGGGATGTATACCAACAGTTCAAAGTACGTTCCACCTCCAAAAAGAGCCAACTGGGTAAAACCAACCCCGTTGCCTAAGAAAAAGCAAGTTACTTTTCAGGAACCCCCCAGGACTTCAAATAGACCCACACAGAAACCACCAGTGCAACAAAACAAGAAGCCTAATGTTCCTGTGAATCTGTCTACAAGAACCAAACCTGCCACTGAATCTCGCAAACCTATGCCAAAGAGCCACACTCGGAACCATCGTATCTTGCCCAGTAAAAGTGTGAACGCGAGGAGAGCAGCAGATCACAATAGGAAGTTGAATGTTGTTGATCATAATCAGTTTGTGATTCGTTCTTTGAAGTCTGTGAATACCAAAACCCCCCAGGCCAAACATAGTGTGAATCATACTAAGAAGGTTTGGAAAGCAACCAGAAATCATAATGTGAACACTACTAAGACAGCTTGGAGACCAACTGGAAAGGTTGTTGGTAGTGTTAAGCCTCAGTGGAAACCCACTGGACGACATTTCGCGTTGTATGATAACTGTCCTTTAACTAGGATAATGGAACCCATTGTTGAGCCTTTAGAACTTACCCCGAGCGTTAGTTCTAGTTCCAAAGTTACTATGATCTCTAGGTTCACTGATTGCAAACTTAGTGATCGAAAGGCTGGTTCCAAGGGAATATCTGGTATTTTTGAATGCTAAAGCATTGTATCCTTTGTATATTTGAGAAAAAAATCAAATAAAATAAAATAATAGAAAACGAAAAAAAATCAAAAAAAATTAGATAAATGGCTTGCAGTTATTTCAGACTGTAACCCGGTCTTAACCCAGAGACTTAATGTACGTTTCAGTGCATTATTTCTTCCACAGACAAGAAGTTGTCTAAGACCCGAACAATTTTCTCATAAACAATATGTTTTATCAAACATGTTCGGAGTCACCATTCAGACATTGACCAAAACCCTTTCTATTATACCCGGGTCATTGTTTGAGGGGGAGAATCAGGTATACTAACAGTTTTGCAGGTTTGTTGGACGCACTGTTGCTGATTCTATTACAGAAAGATTGAAATGAGCCACAACCTACGTCTTCAGACGGTTTGATTTATCACTCCTGTCTCGGTATATTACTAAGGTCTTGTTTCAATAATCACTTGATATTTGTGCTCATTTAGCTCACCTCAATGTTTGAGGGGGAGCTCAATACATTTTAAGTCCATTATAGATCAAAACCATACAAAAGTTGCATACTTTTGATCGGGGGAGAAAATGTGACTTAAATGTAAACCGGATAACTAATGATTCGATTGATTCAAAATGCTAAGTCCTATCCTTGCATGTGCAAAACATCTTTCGAATATCGATGCACATGTATAGGGGGAGTAAAAGTGTCAATATACTCAACAATGTCAAGATACCAAAGCTTTTGTGTTATACACAAGTATCTTGATAATTCATAAAGAATCTTTTGTTTCATGATTGGGAAAGTGATCTTAAGGAATGCGAAGGAATGATATGTTGTACCACCAGGGTATTCGTAGAATACTCATATACTTGTCTTCGGACAGTATCCACTAGTGAGAATGACTCGTCTTACAAATACTTGTATGAGTTTGATGAGAGCCATGAGGCACTTCATATCTTTCGAGATATCTTTCAAAAATCATCAGAGCATTCTGATTTAAACTTTCGTTGTGTCCTAAATAAATTTCACAAGCACATCGAATGTTTTTCAAATCATGTTTTTGCCAACAGGTCTTCTACGGTACTTAATTGTATTAAGAAGTAAAACGCTGAACAAGGAATTATACGGTATAGTCAGCAGATAGTAACTGTACTGACTCACTCTTTACCATTCCATTACGGACATCTGGTTTAGAGAACAGCAAGCATACGGAAATCTGATACTTCGGTATTGGAGGACTTAAAGGCTTTGAGCTGGAAAACCTGTCAAGAAGGTTCTTTATTGAATCTATCTGATCACAGGTGCAGTATTCGTACTGTATGGTAATCGACTCACCATGTTTCTAAAACAAAGAGTTGACTACTCCAGAGCAAACGGCTACTGGTAAAGAGATATCAAATCCGTTCATAGTTGATAGTTTACTAAAAACTATAAGGTTATCATTGCACCTTGTTATTGCAACAAAGCATTGACTAGTCCATAGCAAACGGCTCATGGTAAAGACATATCAAATCCGTTGATAGCTGATAGTTTGCTAAAAACTATATTGTTCATACTCAAAGATTTGAAGACATCAAGAAAGCTAAGTACATGAAGCTTCCGCACCTCTGAAATCAAAGTTTTCTTCAAATGCTAAAGTCAAAATAAGTAGAAGAAGAAAGAGTACTAAAGCTTTCATGATTACAGCAAGTATGAGCATGTCGGACCAAAGTTCAGCGAATGGCGAATTAAAGAGAAGATCACTAGTAATTCAAGATAATCTGAGATCAAGATGAAGTTATCAAATCTAGTAATTCAAGTTTCAAAGATTGAATTTCTACAGAAGCACAAATGCAAAACAAGTGAAGAACCGCAACGACAACGAGCTAATATGCTATGAATTCTAATATGTACGCTAAGAAGACCTCAAAAGAAGACCTCACTTAGGGGGAGATTGTTAGAAACACAATTTCACAGTCTAACAAGAGAAGCTCGGTCTTGAAGAAAACTAGCGTTGCATAGCTCGGTAGTTGGTTAATAAATTAATGATTAATGTAATTGGGCTGTCAATGAAAAAGCCCGAAAAGCCCAACAAAAGCCTTGAATGGGCAGAACCTTTTTAGTATAAATACACCTAGTTTAGTCAAAATTAGGTTAGACAGTTTAGTTAGTCAATATTGTTATTAGGGTTTTTTTAGCCACCAAAAGGTTTTCTTTCAATCATCAATAAAGTATTTTATTTTTCCTGCATCTTGATTCTTCACATCATTGTTAAGGTTTGTATGAATGATCATGGAACCTACAATTGGTATCAAGAGCCTACAAGATTGATGAATTGATTTGGTTTGTGTTTTATTTAATCAACTACCTATAAGCTAAGAATCTAAACCATAAAATCTACTACTAACAGCTAAGAAATTAGAATTAAAAGCTACTTAGTATTGGCTACTGTTTTTGGCTTTTTTCAAGATTTTTGAAAACTTTTAAGCTAAATGTATTTAAGCAAATAAGCTAAGAAATGAAAATTAAAGCTTAAAATATTAATAAGCTATTTCTAAACTATCAAGAAACTTGAATTATAAGATCCTATAGCCTAATTTTAACTACCTAAAAAGACCCTAGAATGACAGCAGTGAAAATGCTTTTGCTGATGCAAATGCAGAAGGCAATAAATTGTGCAGGTATCCTTAAGGAATTTCTGCACTAAACATCGATTATGTTGTGCTTGACACATAATACAACAAACCTACCTAAAAGGCTTAGATCATATTAAGCTAGCAAAGATAAGCAAACTTGTCCCCTGGTGCAGGAACATAAATTTTAAGCCTAACTTATAGAGAAATTAAATCTAACTTTTTAAAAAGTGAATTCCAATGATTTAAATGACACTTAAACTAACTCAAGCAATGGACTTAAGTCATTTTGACTCTTTTGTCTAGTAAACTAATTAAACCAACACCCTTTTTCTAAGTCTAAAACTATTTGAAAAATTTTGGAAAATATAATTTTCACTTAGCTAAGGTTAATACCAGATGATTACAGTTACTATTATACTTATTTACAACATAAACTAACATCAAAACAGCTAGATAGAGATCTACATCGATGCTATCTTATTTTTAGAATTTTTAGATTTTTGACAAATATTTAAGAACACTTATGATCTTTGTATGAAAACTAAAAAAGATAATTAAAAAAGCAAATAAGATCATACCAAACTCAAATAAGCAATAATGAATCAATAAGCACAATTGATAAGCGAATAAGCGATAAGCAAAATTTAGCTAGGGATCTAAGAATATAAAGTAAAAGTGAGGACTTACTTGAGCCTTAGTTAACAAAGGCTTAAGCTGCGCTCATAGAGTTAATACTAGCTTGGCTAATCATAGATAAAGCCAGGATAAGTCCTTGAGAGCCCTTCCTTAATGGCTTCCTTCAACAAGCTCTTAAGTCCATAAGAAAGTTAAATAGGGTGATTTTATGATTTGAGTATTACTAAGGATTATGTAAGCTACAATTAAGCATATAGACTTAGAGAGCTTGGTAAGAGTTATAGGGAGTAGCTTACGAGTATTTAGCTTAACAAAAAATGAGAGCTTATGAGTTAAAAAAAACAAGAGAGCTTATGACAAAGTAAAACTGAGTTTCATTAATATAAAAGCTTTGATTACATTACTTTAAAAAAATTACAAAACATTTAAGAAGAATTACATTTAAGCTAAAAAGGAAATTTAAGCTACACTAAAAAACTACTCACTAACTCCCCTTGTGTGTGTGTGATATGAGTACCTATTTATAGCCATCTAGGGAAGCTTCTAGGCTGCCTTGCATCACACGCTCCTTTCAATCATCACCATCCATTTCTTCAATCATTTGGTAGTGATTTTGGCCGTTTGGATCTTCTTGGGATCACACGGATTGCCAGCGTGGCAAATCGTTGTGAGGCCTTGTATTGTTGTGTGAGAGTACTTAGTGCAAATCTGCTTCTCTTGTTTTTTGCCTAGCAACGTGTACTTCCTTGGTTATTTTGGTTATGAGCGCTTTGATTTGACAAAAATTTATCGCTCATAGTGTTTTATGACACTTGAATTAACTATTTAAAACTTAATTGAAGGAAACCTTTGTTTTTACCTTGTGTGCGTGAATTGGCGAAGAGGAAATGAATAGGTAAATGAGTTTGGCGCCTTTTTTAAATTGTAAAAGGGTAAAACAAATTTATATCTTTTAGGTAATTGCACTTTCAGTCCTTGTGGTTGGTTAATAAAGGTGTAGTGTTTAATTTCTTTCATAATTGGCAACTTCAGTCCCTTTGGTTTATTAAAATGGGTAATGGGCTAAGGGTAATGGGCTTTTGGTTATGGGCTTGGTATCCGGGTAAGGTTTTTAAGGGTTTAGGGGCCCATTTAGGTACAAGGACCATTTGTGTAACATTTGAAACTTGGAGGACTTAAATGGAATATTTTGGGATTTGTCCTTTTGTGAGTTGACTTTTCTTTGTTAGGGTTTACTTTCTAGCTTTGGCTCTGAATCTTTGGCTTCTTTTGTGCTCTTCTGATTCCCGTGTTCGTATTTGCCCGTTTTTGACGGTTTTCTTGTGATATTTGTCTTATCCGTACCTGCATATACAAAACACAAAAACAATCATATCTTTGCCATTTTTAGTCTGTTTTGGGTCATTTAGGGTAACTTTTGGTGTTAACGGATATGTGTATTTTACACTTATCATGTATGCTTTCGAGAAATTTCGGCCTTATTTAGTCTTGTCAAAGACCATAGTGTATACAGACAACGCGGCCACAAATATTTCTTGCCACGTAAAGTAAGATGCTCAAAACCAGAAGATTGCTCAGATCGGATCTCTCTACTTAAGAATTGATGTCATTATTGTCGATAAAATAAAGGAGCGGAGGATCTGCGGACCGTACCATTATCAAGACTGAAAAATCCACCAATATGTTTTCGAAAACACATGGAAATTACTATAAAACAGTTTCCTCTTGCGGACTCTTGGTTGGTTATTTTTGTGGTGATTCTAGTTACCCATGGTTTACCGACATTGCAAACTACCATGCGGGGAATTTTATTGTGAAAGGCATGTCGTCCCAACAAAAGAAAAATTCTTAAAGATGTTAAGCATTTTTTGGGAGACTTACCTACTTGTTTAGAATGGTTGCAGATGATCAAGTGATATGACGATTGTGTTGCGGCGAAGAAGCCGTTGATATCTCACGGTTGCATATGGAACCCATCGGGGACATCATGGTGCAACTAACGTAAAAATGTCTTTGATTCCAGATTTTATTGGCGATATTACTGAGTTGGCCCATGACTTTGGTCTTCGGTATTGTTTTGAGACGCTTGTCAACGTAAGCTAAAATCTCGCCCAAAAGATGAAAATGCCAAAATGCAATTCAAGTATGCGAGATCTTTGACGTATGGGGCATCGATTTCATGGGGCCATTCCCGTCTTCTCGGGGGAATAAGTACATTCTCGTGGCCGTTGACTACTTGTCGAAATAGGTTGAAGCAAAAGCGCTCTCGAGTTGTCGTTAAGTTTTTGAAATCTCTCTTCGCCCTATTTGGAACTCCTCGTGCTATAATTAGTGATCGCGGTACTCACTTTTGCAATGACCAATTTACAAAGGTCATGCTTAAGTATGGAGTTGCTTACCGTCTTTCTACCGCGTATCATCTACAAATGAGTGGACAAGTAGAGGTTTTAAATCATGGTTTGAAACGTATCTTGGAAAGGACCGTAGGATGAAAATTATGAGATGGGTCGATAAGTTAGTAATGCGTTTATGGGCTTCTACCGCTTTCAAAACACCTATGGGTGCATCCATATAAGCTAGTGTACGGAAAGGCTTGTCATTCTCCTATCGGAACTTGGAACACAAGGCCTCTAATGGGCATTGAATCATTGCAAATTATGACCTTTAAGACGCGGTGTGATCACCAGAAAGTTCAAATGAATGAATTAAATGAACTCCGGGATCAAGCCTATGAGAACTCTTTAATCTACAAAGAGAAAACGAAGAAGATTCATGACTCTAAGATTAAAAACCGCATTTTCAACGTTGGTGATCGAGTTTTCTCTTTCAATTCTCGATTATCAGATCATCTAGGTCTAGCTAATCCTCGTTGGATCGGGACCGTTCACCGTTCTGCTCAGTTTTCCTTATGGTACGGTCGAGTTATCTCCAAACCGGGCCAAACTTTAAAGGTGAACGGTCATAGATATACATTACCTTTTTGGACGGGGGAATACACCTATGGTTGTCCCGGTATCCTTCCAACTTCCCCAGGACCATAAATATAGGGGACGGGGCGAATCAAGTTTAGTGACTCTTATAAACAAGCGATTCGTGGGTTCGGCAACATTGTTTTATCCTAATATAAATTATAATAGTAGTAATGATAAGTAGTGATGTGAGGAGAGTTCGCCTCTTCTTTTCTCGTGTTTCGTGGTTGTGTTGATTTGTCCAGGATTGCCCAGATTATGATGACTATGGTGTCGTGGTTTGTCCTTGTTCACTCGAGCTTCATCCTTGCATGATTATGGGAATCTAATATCTAAAATCTTATCGTTATGTTTATCTTCTAGCTACTTAATAAGGTTATAGAATTACGTAGATACCTTTCCTAAAATATGAGGGCAATGTTCAGTTCTAGTTTGGGGGATCTATCGATGTGGATTTGGATGCAGTCGTTGTTTTTACGGACATCCGTTTTTACCACAAAAAAAACGAAAAAGATTAAAACTTTTACGTATCGATCTTCTTTATCCTTCTAAGTCGCATCACGTCTTTTAGGTTGTGCTTAGACGCTTCTCACTCGTCTGATGATTCATCTACTTCTGGTCTTCATAACTCCTCGGTGAGTTTATAGCCCCACCTTTTCTCTTTTAATGATTTTCATAAACTGTTTTCGGGGTGAGAATACATGCTCATTTTACAAAGTAAACTTATTGATTGTTACCACTCAAGTGTTACATGAATATTTTTACTTGATTACTACATGACTTTTAAAACATGTGTGATACATGGCTGTTTCTTATGAACTGATTAAAACTTGATTTGTTTACTACATCATTTGATATCATTAAATTTCTATATATGAAAACCATGAGTCTTGAACACATTACTTGTTTTACTTTTGACACAAGTGCTTTTCAAATTGTATGCTATCCAGATTATTGCCTGAATATTATTGCCCAAATCCTTTATCTGCTACTTAAGTCCCCTGTTTATCATGAACCGTTAGTTGCTATTATAGTGAGCGCCAATGTTGTGGATAGATCTATCGGGACTGACAATCCCCGTCTACTTTTCCGGACTTTATGGTTTTTAGATAACCGTGTGACGCACTTAACATTTGAGGTATCCTTGGGGTTATTAGCAGTATACCCTACTTTTATTGGGGCAAAAATCTTGTTAAGGTGTCGGTGTCATGAGCTTAGCGCAATAATATATATTCCATTTAGACTTGGTGAATTTGTTTTTCTTGTCTACACTACTAAATCTTGTGGTCCACTACTTAACATTACTTGATTTATTGAAACACTACTTGGATTTCAGAAATAATACTTTGAAATGTTATAACGCTACTTTTCTTACTGAAACATTACTTGAATTCGTGGAAAATGTTGAAGAAGGTATTCTGTGAATTCCTTATTCGATGCTCAACTAATAAACTTGTTTTTTTATTCAACCATGGTTAACTTTTGAAACTATGTGTTTTGGACAAAACTTGTGGAAACTTGGATCTTTATGTCATGTTGTAAACCTTTGGGACCAATGTTGCGAACTCTGATATTTATGAAGCATCGAATGTATTTTATTTAAAAACGCCTCTTTCAAGGTCGTTTCCTATTACTTGATTGTTGTGCTATGACGTCGCACCCCAAATGTTACCGTCCCGTTCTTGTTGTCAGATTTTGGGGGTGTGACAGAATGTCGTTTTACTTTGTCGCGAGAATAACTAAGTCTAAAAACGCATTTTAGCGAGTTGTTTTGACAAGTCAAAGTTAGGAAAATGGTGAATTAAAATTCTGCACTTGTTTTAATTTTTTTTTGAAAGGCAACAAGAATTATATATTACTGAAAAAAATCAACAAAAGCTATAACCCAAACAAAGCAATATCACAAGAGTTTGGACGAACCCTTTACCTATACACTATACTTACAAGTTGTAGATTCTAAGCATACAAAAAAGATATTACTTCATCGAAGTTGAGAACATAAGATCGCTCCATCCAAGACAAAAACATAAGCCAAACTCCTAACCTTTGGTTGCATTTACCGGGTCAATGCACCACTCAATCCAAGACGTAATTTTCCCTTTTGCTCTGTGTGAAATCCAAAAGTACACAAGAACTTGAACTTCGTCGCATATTGTAGCTAAGTTCGATATCTTATTCTAAAGCACTCTCTTATTTCGAATACACCATATTACGTACAACATTTCCCAACAAAACGCTTGCCAACATTTCTTTTGCATGGCTGGTATGTGCTTAATTACACATACCTTTGACCTATAAAAACGAGCCTAAAATGACTAAAATATATCAAAAATGCATTGTATTTGTGTGTTTTGTGATTTATGATGTGCAGGTAACGGATATTCACAAAAGGACAAAAACAAAAGCAAAACGGACAAAACCAAGCATGAGATTGGAAAGAGCGTGAAAAGTCAAAGCCAAAGACATGTGCATTTTAAATGGGCCAACCCGCACCCATTTAATGGGCCGGGCCAGCCCATTAAGCCCTTATCATTAAAACTTATAAGCTAAAAAGTCCAAATCCAATCCATAACCAAACTGGCCCAAACCAAAAGGCCAACAAACACTTAACCATAATCCCTTTAAGCCCTTTACAACGTGGACTAACACAGTTAGTCCTTATGATTTACACCGTTATCCTGTTACACCCCTATCCCCCTTAAAAAAAAAAAAAAAAAAAAAAAAAAAAAAAAAAAAACAAATTAAACAAACAGTACCCTAAACCTTTCCCCGCCATACCCAATTGTCACTATTCACCATTCCCTGTCCTAAGCCCTGCAACAAATGACAAACCTACATCTTAACCTTGTTCTTCGCCCATAACAATGACAACCAAAATACCTAATCCTTCAAGAAAAATACTAACGCACGTTGGCAATCCCTTGCCAATTGATGGTTGGTACTATATCAAGCTATGATCAAATTAAAAAGCACAAAGAAAGGATTCAAGGAGCTTAGATTTATGGCTTGGAGAGCACTCACACAAGAAACACACCTCAAGGATCAATAACTTCTCAATTCGGCTTTAAATGGTGTGTGTTTTCACACATTTGGAGGTAGTCATTTTTTAGAGAGAGCCCTATTATTTGTATTTTACAACTTTTTAATCAGCTTATTGTACTTTCTTTCAAGTATTGTAAAAGTTTTTAAGTTTAATGAAATTTTAAGTTTTATTGTTAAAATCTGTTTTTCTTGTGTTAATGAATTATAAGCTTTGAAAATGTTTGATAAGCTCCATAAGCCTCTGTTAATTTTGATCTAATAAAGCAATATATACTTTTATAAGCCATTTTAAGAGTTTAAAACCTTATTTCAACCAAAAAAAATTTCCACCCTGAAATACCTCAGCTTAATTGGAATAATAAGCAAACAAGGAAGGCTTATAGACCATACCTAGGCGTAGTATATTAAACAAGCTAAGCTTGTTTGATAAGCCTCTAAGAACAATTATGTCCTTGTTTAAGCAAAGGACTTTGTAAGTTTTCATTTTTACTTTTATAGCTTATTTACTGTTTGCTTATTAGAATGCTTATTTTAGTGCTTATTACTGCTTATTACTGCTTTTTATTGATGTTTATTGCTTATTTATGCTTGCTCATAGTTTAAATCTTCTTTGTTCATGTTTTTCATTAAAACTGTTAATTTTAGCTTAAAACTGCTCATTCTTATTTGCTTATTTTAAGTGCTTATCTCTGTGTTCTTATTGCTTATTAGTGCTTAATATTCATTGTTCATCATCTGTTTTTAAAAATCTTAGCTTAAAATAGTGGAAATCAAGCTTAAAATGGTCTTTGAGATTTTAAAGGGGTGTTTGGCACAAGCAGCACTAACTCATGTTAGTGCTGTTTGAGTCATTTGTGTTTTAAAATACAACTTTGTCAAGTTTTTTTTAAGTTCTTTAGATCAGTTTCCAAAAGTTTTTAAAGGTTAAAACCTATTTTCAAAGTTATTTGTATCAATGTCTTAAATTTGTGGTTTTAAAGCTTTTGAAATCAGTTTATTTACTAAGCTTTTTATAAGCTGCATATTAGTATTGTTTTTGCTTCATTTTGATTCCTAATATGCATTAGATTAGAGACCCTAAGTTTGCAAGTGTCATTTGGAATTTCAAAAGTTCTAATCTGTCAAGTTGAGGTTTCAGTTTTTAAAGGTTTGGTCACCACTTTAAAATCTCAGTTTTAGGTTCTGAAAATCATAACACAAGCTTATTGTGCTACAAGCTCAATCTGTTTGAGCTTATTTTTGGCTTTAAAACTTAATTACTAGCTTAAAAATAGGGCTGCACTTAGCCCTTTAGTCTTTTAGAAAAGAAACTTGAAAAAACCAAAAAAAAGGATTTTAGTGTAATCAGCCATTTTCATTCGTCATTTTCTAGCTTATTAATGATCCTAAGTGTTTAAATTTTGCTTATTCTAGTAGCTTATAGTAGTAGCTTTATCTGTTTTGAGCTTTTAGACATTAGCTTATTGGTTTTCTAGCTTAAAAATCAGCTTAAAACTGCCTTCTTAGGCTGTTTTGATATCAGTTTTAGCAAAAAAGATAATTTGGATTTCTGAGCTTATGCCTTATTGTAGTGCTTAAATTGGGTTTAGAGTTGCTTATTAAGGTTGGATAAAGGCACTTGTAGCTTATTTGGCTTAGGTTTGAGCTTATTCAAGCTTATAAGCAGATATCAGTCTAAAGTGTTCATAAGTAAAAGCTTTTAAGTTATTCCGTGTACACTTTACATAGTTTTCAATAACTTAGCTTAATTTAAGATTTTATAAAAAGTGCTTCACAAAGTTTACGTAATTAAAGTCTTACTTATTTAGCTTTTTAAAAAAAAGTTTTTGCAAAATAAAAATGTTGGGAGTATAGGGAAGTCTCAAGGGTTGAACCCGATACCTCAACTTTAACTCACCAACACTTTAACACACCACACATTACCATCTGCGCCCTTAGGTCTTTTCTGTTAGACCTTGGGGCCATTTGGTATTTAAGGGGTGTTTTCCCTTTTAGCCTATCAGCCCTTAAGGACTTATTTCCAGCTTATTCAAATAAGCTGGTCAAATCTTTTTATTTTTCTTAAGTTTTAAACTGTTCAAAGTACTTTTTCTAATTTTTTTAGATTTTTCTAAATTAGTTTATTATTTTTTATAATATTTTTAGATTAAATCTGTTTTTAATTCATAATAAATAAAATAAAAGTCAAAAAAATATGATTCTTTTTTCTAAAATTATTTTTAATAATTTAGGACTTTTATAAATTAAATTTGCATTTTTAGGGTTAAAATTTGATAATTTAAGTTTTTTAAGTCGCGTTTTTAAATTCCCATTAACGTTTTTTAGTTTAAATTTTTAATTGCTTTAATTATTGCTTGCCTTTATTTGTTTTTGCATTAATAGAAATAGAATCCAAACAAAAATCAAATCTTCGATCATTCAATCACGCGATCACGAACTTAAGCACGATTTTTAATTCACGCCTCGTTAGGACCACGACCCGGGAGGTTTTGGATTTTACTTTGGTTAAAAGTAATTTTCTTAAAATCCTTACGGAATACTCACTCTTACTATTATTTGATATTTTAGTTATTAGTTATATATATATTATTTATATATAGGCTATTAAGCTAAGTATATCAAATTTTTGGCGCCGTTGCCGGGGAGGTGTGTGCGATTATCGGTGTCCGTATGAAGAATAGAAAATTTGAAAGACCCTTCCTCGTTAAGTTATCGTTTCTTTTAAAACTAAAAAAATATAAAAACAACAAATATTTTATTTTTCTCATTTTATTTTCGTAGATTTATTAGAAAAACCAAAAATACTTTTCCTAAAGTATTTAAAAAACCAAAAAAATCAAAAATACCAACAAAAACAACCGTTGTGTCACTTGTGAAATCGGCTCACCTTTAGATTACAAACTATAAGAGAGGTATAAGGAGGGTTGATCCTACGATCTTCGACCCGAAAGGAGAAGGTTTTTAAAACGCTTCGCGCTTACCCGCTCCTCCGCTTCTTTGTGCGTTTTCTAGAGAGCTACCGTACACTTGTTCGATTATCGGTTACAAAAATATTTTTCTTTTTATTTCTCTTATTTTATTTTTAGTGCATGCGCACTCGCTCTTCATCGAATTTAATTGCCGAATCTTCCACGACTCCGAAACGTCGTAATCGTAGACGTTCCAAGCAAAGAGTCGAACCGTTTTCTCTTGAAGAGACTTCCGTAGTTACGATGGCCGATCAACGTACTATGGCGGAATTACTCCAAGCACCCACCGAGGGTTACGGAGATGCTATCGTTATTCCCGCTATTCTCGCGGAGAATTTTGAGCTTAAACATGGTCTTCTAAATCTTGTAACTTCAAAACAATTTTACGGATTTGAGAAAGAAGATCCTCATGCTCACATTCGTTGGTTTAACAAGATTACTTCCATGATTAAGTATAGAGATGTGCCTAATTCGTCGATTAAGCTTATGCTTTTTCCCTTTTCTATCGAGGGGGCAGCCCGAATTTAGCTCGAAAAAGAACCCCCTCATCCTATTCTTACGTGGGAAGATCTTGTTTCCAAGTTTATTAACCAATTATTTCCTCCTTCAAAAACTACAAATCTCCGGAATGAAATTACGAATTTTCAACAACGTTTTGATGAATCATTTTGTGAGGGCCATGATACCTGTTTCAAGGATCTCCTTCGTGCATGCCCACATCACGGTTTTACGGAGTTGCATAAACTTGATACCTTCTACAATGCTTTTACCCCAACCTATCAAGATTCTTTGAATGCCGCCGCCGGTGGTAATCTTTTGACTAAAACTCTTTGAGATGCTTTGACAATTATTGAAAACAAGTCAAAAGTTCACAACTCACGGAACAAACCGATTGTTACAAAAGTGAGTATGAATGCTCCTTCTTCTTACCCCTCATTCTCCCGAGATTGCCGCTCTTGTCGACTCCGTTAAGGCTATGCTTCATCATAAATCTTCTCCTCCAGCTTCCGTGAAAGCGGTTGAATAAATTTGTGTTACTTGTGGTGGTCCGCATCCTTACCACCAATGTCTTGCCACCGATGGCAACATTTTTCCGAAATATCGAGATAATATTCAAGGATATGTTTCAGCAGCCGCAGTAAACTATAATCAGGGAAATACCGGATACCGTCCTTAGAGTGTAGCTAACCAAATTCGGCCACCGGGTTTTGCTCAACCAAATGTGCAAAATAATCAAACCCGGTACAATCAAGGTTACAATCAAAACAGAGGAAATAATCAAGGAAATCCGTGTTATCAAGCTCCGATTCAGCAAACTCAAGTTTCTCCTTCGAATGAATTGTCGAACTACAAGAAGATAAATAATGCTAATATGAAAGCTAATAGCAAAATCAAATAATAAATGTGAAAAATGAATTGAGAAATGACATGCAAAATTTTTTGTTTTACTTCAATACAAACTTCAATGTCAAATCAAACTAATGAGATTAAGAATATGATGGCTAATTTTTTTCCAAATGAATACCGCTTCTTCTTCAGGTTCGGGTTCACTTCCTAGCAATACCATTGCTAACCCGAGAGGTGACTTGAAAGCAATCACCACCCGAAGTGGTATTTTCTTATGATGGACCTCCAATTCTACCTCCTTCTCACCTCCTATCCACAAGGTGGTGGAAAGCGTAACCAAAGGTGACAAAGGATACGTGTGCAACCAAGTACCTAAAAAACATCCAACCTCCGGTAGTCCAAATTCAAGCTCCAATTGAAGAGCCCGTTGTTGCTCCTAAGCCTAAACTGTCTATACCTTATCCTTCGAGAGCTAACAAACAGAAGCTCCGTGAAAAAGATGATAATCTAGCTTATAAATTTGTTGAAATTTTTAGGGAACTACATTTCGAGCTAAGTTTCGCGGATGCTCTTCTACACATGCCGAAATTTGCTTCAATGTTCAAAAGTCTCCTTAATAACAAAGAAAAATTGTTTTGATTAGCTTAAAACACCGTGAGAAAGGAATTGCTCGTCTGTATAACCATAAAGAACGTGCCCGAAAACTTGGAGACCCCGGCAAGTTTTCCTTATTCCATGTTAAATGTGGAGTTAGTTTAATTCTTAGCCTTTGGCCGGATCTTGGTGCAAGCATCCACTTGATGCCTGCTTCCATATGGAAGAAGCTCCACACCCCGAACTTACACCTACACCAAATGATTCTTAAACTACCAGACCGACAACACAAGTCCATCCGGTATTGCCGAAGATGTCTTTGTAAAAGTAGGAAAGTGCTATTTTCCGACCGACTTCGTAGTCTATGACGTTTTTTCCGATCATCGGGTTTCCCTTAATTCTAAGAGACCCTTTTTGAGGACACACGTGCTTTTGATTGATTAATACGGTGAAAGAATTAACTCTCCGAGATGATGATGAAGCGATAACCTTATAAAGTGGTCAACTATAGAGATACTCCTACAAAGAAGCTGTGTCGCTAAAATACGAATCGATGACATCGACGATAGAATGTTAAGGGTATGCTTAATAAGTGCACGGATTCTCGGATAGTTCAACAAGTGGCGAATCACACTCCGTCTTTAATCCTATCCTTTCTACTTTCTTACCCTCTCTCACTCCTTTAGAGGAAGGTTGACTTCATTTTGGAAGAAAACGAAGCTTTGTCTTACAACTGGCTAATCAATTCCACCGGGAATTGCATGATAGACGACTTGATTCCGGAGGGAGACATTCTTCTACTCAGAATTGTATTAAACGCTTTAGCCATCATCTCCTCTCCCTCTGAAAGAACTTCGCTAATGTTTATGCACTTAAAATCGTAAAAATCTTCTATTGAAGATCCTCCAGAGGCTTAGCTCAAGGATATGCGTTCTCATCATGAGTATGCATTTTTGGAGGGTACCGATAAACTACCCGATCAGAATTTGCTAAAGACTTAAAAGATGAGGAGAAGGCCCAACTTCTAAAGGTTTTAAAGTCACACAAGCGTGCCATCGCTTGGAAAATCTCCGATATAAAGGGCATTGCCCTCAATTTTATACTCATAAAATATTAATGGATGATGACTCTAAACTGGCAATTCAACATCAAAGACGAGTAAAGCCAAAAATTCATGAGGTTATCAAAAAGGAAGTTATCAAACTCCTTGATGCCGGATTGATTTACCCTATCTCCGATAGCCCGTGGGTGAGCCCCGTTCATTGTGTGCCTAAGAAGGGCGGTATAAACGTAATTGAAAATGAAGATAATGAGTTGATACATACTCGATTAGTTACGAGATGGCGTGTATGCATTGACTACCGAAAGTTAAATGATGCCACTCGTAAAGATCATTTCCCGTTACCATTTATGGACCAAATGCTTGAAAGACTCGTAGGATACGAATACTATTGTTTTCTAGATGGTTTCTCGGGATATTTTCAAATTCCAATTGACCCGCAAGACCAAGAGAAGACCACTTTCACTTGCCCTTATGGGACGTTTGCCTACCGACGCATGCCTTTCGGCTTATGTAATGCTCCGGGCACGTTCCAAAGGTGCATGATGGCCATTTTCCACGACATGATCGAGGAAACAATGGAGGTCTTTATGGATGATTTCTCGGTCTTTAGGGATTCTTTCTCCTCATGCCTCTCCCATTTAGACAAAATGCTCAAACGGTGCGAAGACACTAATTTAGTTCTAAATTGGGAGAAATGCCATTTTATGATAAAATAAGGCATTGTTCTAGGACACAAGATTTCAAAGTCCGAGATTGAGGTCGACAAAGCTAAAGGTGATGTTATAGCTAAACTCCCTCATCCGACTTCCGTTAAAGGCATTCGAAGTTTTTTAGGTCACGCCGGGTTCTATCGTCGATTTATTCAAGATTTTTCTAAAATCGCCCGGCCGATGACCCATCTTCTTGAAAAAGATACCCCTTTCATCTTCTCGAAAGAATGTATTGAAGCGTTTAATATACTTAAGAAGAAGTTAACCGAAGCTCCGATTTTAGTTGCCCCCGATTGGGACCTACCATTTGAAATTATGTGTGATGCTAGTGATTACGCGGTAGGTGCAGTCTTGGGGCAACGTAAGACCAAACATTTTCAGCCTATACACTATGCTAGTAAGACCATGACGGATGCTCAAGCACATTACACTACTACGGAGAAAGAATTATTAGCCGTGGTGTATGCTTTCGAGAAATTCCGGCCTTATTTAGTCTTGTCAAAGACCATAGTGTATACGGACCACTCGGCTCTCAAATATCTTCTTGCCAAGCAAGATGCTAAACCGAGATTGCTCTGGTGGATTCTCCTACTCCAAGAATTTGATGTCATTATTCGTGATAAAAAAGGAGCGGAGAATCTCGCGGCCGACCACTTATCAAGACTTGAAAATCCCCACCAAGATGTTCTCAAGAACAAGGAAATTACCAAAACATTTCCTCTCGAGACTCTTGGTATGGTTACCTTTCGTGGTGATTCTAGTACCCCATGGTTTGCCGACATTGCAAACTAGGTTTAGCTTAATCTAGCTTTTTCAAAAAGAAATTTTGCAAAACAAAAATGTTTTATAAAAAAGAGAGGTCACAAGGGTCGAACCTGTGACCTCCCCTTTCATAGGCAACACCTTAACACACCACACACTCACCAACTGCCCTGGGGTCTTTTTCGTTTATACATTAAAGCCATTTTTGTTTTAACCCTTTTTGGCAGTTTAACCCTTTCAGCTCTTTTTAGCTTATTTACAGCTTATTTCAATAAGCTGTTTGGACCATTTTATTTTTCTTAGGTTTAAAATAGTTAAAAGTAATTTTCCTGATTTTTTCAGAATTTTCCAAATTAGTTTAGTGTTTTTAATTAATTTTTAGATTAAATCAGTTTTTAATTCATAATAAATAAAATAAAAGTCAAAAAAACAAAATTCTTTTTTTAAAATTTTCTTTTATCATTTAGGACCTTTAAAAATTAAATTTGCTTTTGTAGGGTTTAAATTTGGAGATTTAGGTTTTTAAAGCTCGGGTTTAGATCCCGTTATCGTTTTTCGTGTTTTAACTTTAATTGCTTTCGTTTTAGGCTTGATTTTACTTGTTTTTGCATCTTATTTGTAGAAATAGAATCCAAAGAATCATTGAATCATTCAAACACGTGATCACGAACTTAAACTCGATTCTCAATTCACGCCTCGTCGGGAAACGACCCGGGAAGGTTTTGGATTTTGCTTTGGTTAAAAGTAATATATTTTAAAAACCTTACGGAATACTTACACTCTCTCATGATTTGATATTTTTGGAATACTTATTGTATATTTACACACACACACACCCCCATTATATAAATATATATATAATATATATATAATAATATTAGTATATATATATATATAGATATATATATAGTAAGGAAGAATTTTCAGAAATCAATTTTTTGAGTTCCGTAAAGAAATGAAACAAGATTTTTCAATCCAGTGATATTTCATTGGAGTCCATTCCAAGAATTCCCTATCACCGAATGAACTTATTAGCTCATATCATACCGTGAATCCTCATTCTCCAGTGTTTGACACTTTTGCTCTTATTTTCATCCCGAAAATGAGGAAAAATTTTCAAATCCTGGTAGTCTTTCTTCCAAATGAGGGAAAAAAACCCTCACCTTTTATCCGAACAACCGGGCTTTAATCCTTTAAAGATCATTTTTGATTTTCTAAAAGCTCGAATAAGATTTCCTAGAGGTGACATTACTATCTTGGCATGTTCCATTTCTCCATTTCCATCCTCCTTGAACCAACTCAAGTATGGGGATCGAGTCAAGCTAGTGACCATTAAGTAAACAAGCGCATCATGGTGACAACCCATTTTGCTTATCCTAATATAATTATAGTAGTATTAATGAATAAGGTGTGACCGTGAGGGAGGTTCGCCTCTTTCCTATTCTCGTCATTTTGGGTTTTTGTGTTTAGTCCATGATTTGCCCCCAGATTAGTGAAGACTCTCGTGCACATGGTTTTGTTATTCGTTTCAACGTGCGGGAGCCATAAATATGGGAATCCAATATCCTAATCTTATCGACTAACGTTATCTTTGAGCATACTTAATTAAATAAACGGCTTTAGGATTGACGTATAAACCCTCTTAAAACATTGAGGACAATGTTTAGTTCATAGTATGGGGGGGGGGAATCATCTATTTAAGTACTGCAGTCGTTGTTTTCACGTAATCCCATTTTTACCACCAAAATACCAAAAAAAAAAAATTTGAAAAAATTTAAAAATTTCAAAAATAAAATAAGTTTTTAATCACAATGTTGACTTTCCTGCTGGGTAGAATAAGAATAAATTTTGACTCTATCGAGCGTGTTGAGCTCTTAGCTTTGTCCCTTAACCATTATAAACTTTGACTAACTTTCGCTAGATCTTTTTATGTAAAGAGTTAAAAATTTGCGAAGAAACGAGGAAATGATAGAGTTAATTATGAGTTAGATGCTAAGCAAGGATTAGTTGGAAATCTTATTAAGACTCATATGTGAAAATTGTGGCTTCTCCTCCGAAGCTTCTAACCAGACTAGATAGAACGTGCTCTTTTTTTCGAAATTAAAACTAAATCATATTGATTTTTTGAAGTTATAGTGTCGATACTCAATACATTGTAATAGTCTTAGTTCAAATTTTACTTAAATTTTTCTAAAAAGAAATTTTCTCTATATCGGGTGGGATAATATAAAGTGTAAATAAAAAAGATATGAAAAATGAGGTAATAATAATAATAAAAACTGTGGGCTAATAAAAGTTTACTGCATCTTGCCGCTCACAACCGATGTTGTAGTCATCTAAATAAAGGCACAAACAATAGTAATTATCCGAAGACTGATAAAAAGTTTCTGCATCTTGGTCGGCTCCACAACCGATGTTGAGACCCCCCCCCCCATCCCCCCCGACCCCCCCCCCCCACCCTTAAAAAAGGTTGAGGATTCCTTCGTTTAAGGATGAATGATTATGATAAGGTGTATATAAGTGATCTAATAAATATAAGGAAATCTCTTTTTCCTTAAATTTAAATATCTTTTGAACTAAGACTATTTCGTTTTTAAGTTGTGATTTTTCTTAATAAACATATTTTATTTAATGAGAAGCCTAAGAGTTTTTTGAAACTTAAACCTAAGGTCCTGAGTTCCGATACTATTCTCCATGGGGGTGTCAAAAGCTTTGTCACACTAAAGCCGGTCTCGGCTGGGATGTACCGAGAAGAAAGTCGCTACATGGAATGATCTCGCCTTCAAAATCATAATTCTTAGGTGGAACGTAAAAAGGTTGATTCATGATTGAAATTCAAAATAAGCACATTCACATATTATATAATAATTCTTGGGAGTGAAAAGTTTACAAGTTACAAGTATGAGTAGTGTTAGCATCTTAACCTTATATAAAGGTTGATTCATTTTTAAGCTTGGTTTGGGACAAGTGAAAAAAGGGACATGAATTTACTTTTTTGGCCATTTTATGATTGAAGTGCTTCTTGATCTATGACCCTAAGTTATTAAAATAAAGGAAAAGTCACTACATTCTAGAAAGTTGCTTAAAAATAAAAGTATAAAAAATGAGAAAAAGAAAAAATTCAAAAATATGTATGGTAATAAGTGTAAATATATAAAAATGGTCAAAACGGGGCTTTTTAAAACTAATGATTCTTTAATTCCCCTTGATGAACACTTACCTACTTTTTGAGGTAATTAGTCGATGGGGATTGATATTCTTGGTTTTCTAAAGTGTTTACTTATGGCATTGCGTGAGGACATGACAATAGTTTAGTTTGGGGGATTTTGGTATGCTATAATTACATATATACCTTTTAACCTATTAAAACGAGCCTAAAAGACCAAAAACGGGAATAAAATCGAAATAATGCTTTTTTTGCTTTGTATACTGTGCAGGTAATGGATATTCACTAAAGGACAAAAACAAAGCCAAAACCGACAAAACCGAGCACGGGAATGGAAAGAGCGAAAAAAGTTAAAAGTCATAGTCAAAAAGTTAAAAAAGTCAAAGATCAACAAGTTGAAGCGAAAGACGTTGCAATCTTAAATGGGTCCAACCCTCAGACCAATTAATGGGCCGAGACAGCCCATTAATGCATATTATTAAAATTAAAAGCCCATGTTAAAAGCCTAAATCAATTAAAAAAGGCCAAAAATCCAAGACTACAAAACCTGGCCCCATAACTAGATGCCCCAAACCATTAAACAACCGTTAGACCACACAAACCTTTTTAACTAGTTACACAGTTAGTCCTTAAGGACTAACATTGCTAGTCCTTTTGGACTAATAGATATAGACCTCTACATCTTTAAACACTTGCACCCTTAGCCTTTTAATACCCCTAAACCCTATTAAAAATCAAACGAACAGTGCCTCAAACCATTTCCCACCAACATCACTATTCATCCATGCCATTTCACATTTCAACCGTAAGTGCCCTGCACCACGACAAAACCCCTCTCAACCCCACTAAAAACCCCACCCCAGAAGAGGACAACTCCACGTTGGCAATCTCATGGAAGCTTATTGGACAAAATTAATCAAGGGCTATGATTAAGATAAAGAAGTACAGAATATTGGATGGAGGGCTATGTGAGAGATTTCTTCCTATCCTCACATAACAAACACAAGATCAAGAAGCTCCTCTTCATTTGTTTTTATATAAATAGGGCTAGAAATCAAGCTGATGAGGGCATCTAGCTTTTTAGTACTATATTTTATTGTAGTTTAACACAACAAAGCTTTTTCCTTAGTTTTTATATAAAGTCTTCTAAGTTATTGTTCTTCATTTAAGAGCCTTGCACTTGTTTTTTTTAAGTTTAATGAAATTAATGTTTTATGTTAAATTTTGTTTTTAAGATTAATGCAATTTATATTTTGAAAGTGTTTGTTAAGCTCTCTCAATCTCTTTAACTTGTTATTTAAGCTGTTTTCACTTAAGTTATATAAACTTTTCCATAGTTTATATAGCCTAATCGTTTTTTACATAAATTCGCATCAAAAGAGCTAAATAGAAGGATAACCAAAAAGGGAAAAGGCTTATGGGTTTAAACCAGCTTATCATGAAAAGCTAGAGCTTGTAGATCAGCTCCATGAGAGCTTAATTGCCCTTGTTTAGAGCAAAGGTAAGGTTACTCTCTCCTTTTCTCATTTTAGCTTAAAACTGCTTATTTACTGCTTATTACTGCTTATTATTGCTTACTTATGTTGTTCATTGCTTATTTATGCTTACTGCTTATTGCTTATATGTCATTTACTTATGTTTTGAGTTAAAAACTGTCCTTAATTTTAGCTTAAAACTGCTTAGAGTCTTATTTGCCTTATTTCTATTGTTTATGCTTTGTGTTTAATTGCTAATTTGTTCTTATTTTAGCCTTATTCTCAATCTGATGTTATGTTTTTTTAATTTTCCAATCCTGTTATAGCTTTAAAATGGATTTTTGGATTTTAAAAAGGGTGTTTGGCACAGAAATCAACACTAACAAAGGTTAGAGTTGTTTGAGTCATTTTGTTTTAAATCCCAACGTTTGTCAAGCTTATTTTTAGTTGTTTTAAACTATTTACAAAAGTTTTTAAAGGGTCAAAACATATTTTCTAATTCTTTTGTACAATTCTGAAACAGTGTTTCTTAAAAACTTACTCAAACTGCTTTCATTTCTGATTCAGTTCCTTAAGTTTTTATTGTTTTTTTTTCAAGGTTTTGTTTTTGCTTCCATTTTGGACTTCTATATCATTAATAATAGAAGCATAAAGGTTTACAATTGTCATTTTTTGGTTTTGGGTCAAAACTGTCAAGCTTAGTTTTAAGTTTATCAAATTTCGAGCAGGGGGTCGAGTAATTAAAAGATGTTATTAGGTTCGAATTTTCATTACATAAGATATATGTGTATAAGCTTAATCTTTTTGGCTTGGAAAAGGGTAATATAAACATCAATTTACTAGTTTCAAAAAATAGGACTCTGTGCATAGCCTATTGTCCTGTATAAAAACTTTAAAAACATGTTAAGGGTAAACAGACCATTTTTATGAGGTCATTATCCTGCTTTGTAGTTATTCAAACTGCTTAATTTTTGATGTACGTAGGGGTCTTAATTCTTAGTAGTACTTATATCTGTATTTTAGCTTTTACAACAGACATTAGCTTATATGTTTTAACTAGCTTAAAAAGTAGCTTAAAAAGTGCCCTGCAGCCAGTAATGTTATTCCAGATATTACCAAAAGCTTATTTGCTCTTAAAGCTTTCCATCATATATTATTTAAAGTGTATAATAATTTTGTTGTTTAGACTTTGCTTATTTGTTAGTGTTAAGAACACTTTTAGATATTTGACCTTTGGTTTAGCTTTTAGAAGTTTATTATTTGTCAAATTTGAGTTTATTACTAATGCCTTATAAGCTTTAAGTGCAATCTGATCTTTTTGCCACTTTAAATGCTTTTTTTAGAAAATTTGTTTTAGCATCAATCAATGTTGTAATTGCTTAAATACGTATATCTTAAAATCTGTTTTAAAAGCTTATTTGGCACAATTCCTAGCTTATTGAGGCTTAAAAGATCAAGCAGTTTTAGCCAATTGACATTTAGCTTAAAAACCAATATTGTTAGTTTAAGTTAGCTTATTTCCAGCTTATTTTCAAGTTTTATAAAAAGTGCCTTTTTAAGTATTTCCATATATTGCTAATTAATAACTTTTGTAAAAAAGAAAATTAAAATAAGTTTTTAACCAAAAAGAGAGGAGCCACAGGGGTCGAACCTATGACCTCCTCTTCACACCCCAACACCTTAAAACCACCACACACTACCAACTGCCCTTGGGACTTTTTCATTCATAATTTGTTTAATTTAATATTTAAGCACATTTACACATTTTTCATTTTTAGCTTATTCGCTTCTTAGCTTTTTTGTTTCTGCTTATGTTTGTTTCAGCATTATTTCTAGTTTCTTATTTTCTTAGATTCAACTTACTTAGAAGTTACTTTTCATGAAATTTTTAGAATTTTCCAAATTAGTTTAGTATTTTTAATTAATTTTTTTAGATTAAAACAGTTTTTAATTCATAATAAATAAAATAAAAGTCAAAAAAATATATTTTTTTTTAAAATTTCCTTTTATCATTTAGGACCTTTAACAAAATTTAAATTTTGCTTGTAGAGTTTAAATTGATAATTTAAGTTTTTAGAGTCCGCAGTTTTAATACTCCGTTAACTTTTTTAGGTTCGATCTTTAATTGCTTTAATTGTTTACTTGCGTTTGTTTGTTTTTGCATATTATTTGTAGAAATAGAATCCCCAATCAAAATTTTGATCATTCAATCACTCGATCACGAACTTAAACTCGATTCTCAATTCACGCCTCGTCAGGAAACGACTCGGGAAGGTTTTTTTGATATTACTTGGTTAAAAAGTAATTTTCTAGAAACCTTTACGGGAATACTTAACACTCTCTTAAAAATTGATAATTTGATTTTATTATATATATAAATATATATATATATATATATATATATATATATAAATATATGTACATTAAGTTATATATATACGTATAATTAAGTCTAAATCATGCATCCCGACAACTCAAGCGTCATGAAGAGAACTATACCACACATGACCTGAATTTAGAGCATTTTTGTGTATCGCGCTTAAATTTAGAGACCTATATGTTATGTCACAAAGGATATTGTAGTTTCACTGATCAATAAAATCTTCAACATATCCTTGATTTTTAGAAAGAGTTTGAACACGAGACAATGACATAGGCTAGAATAGCGCGCAATAAAACAATTGTGAGATCGTGACCATAAGCCTGGAAAAGGTCACAGTGTCAAAGCAATGTCTTAAACCGAAAGGAACAAACAAACCACTCCGAGTTAGGGCGTTGTCATGACCCTATCACACTCCAAAATTACAATCACAAAACCTCAAAGCCTCAAACCCAAGGCAAAAAAAAAAAGAATCATCAAAGTTGAAGAACCTACGAGGAAGGACAGAGCACGTAAGTACGTCCTTATAGAACCCGATGTATCAAGAACAAGTTGGTTACCACACTTTGGTATAATTTGAGGGGACTGATCAAGCATGATTCCCATAAATCAAAGTATTCATCTGACCCAGGATCTACAAGAATGTATCAGGATCTAAAGAAATCTATGTATGGCCATACATGAAGTGGTGCGATCATCTGCATGAATATGTTGGGAAAGGTGTTTTGGAAATGTTTCCTAGAGTTAAAGCGTTAATGTCCGAAGCCATCTGGCTGTACTAGATACAACCAAGATTCCTACGAAATGGGAAAGAATAACGATGGGCTTCGTTACAAAACTACCTAAAACATCAAGCGAACATGACACAATTTAGGTCATTGTAGACCGCCCTACCAAATCAGCACATTTTATCCCCACCAGAGCGACAGATAGTATGGAAAACCTTACAAGTTGTTATAAAGGAAAAGTTTCAACACGGCATGGAGTGTTCGATATCCCATCATTTCAGATCGTGATAGTCATTTCACACCAGATTCTGACAGTCAATTCAGAGATCTTTGGGACTAAATTAGACAAGGAGTACGGCAATAACATCCCGAGACATGGACCAAGATAAAAGAAACCAACCAAAGCACTTTAAGATAAGCCTCGAGCCAGTGTTTATAGATAAAGGAAAAGGCTGGGAGAGATCACTTACCACAGGTAAATTTTCTTACAATAACAGTTACCATGCCAGTATTAAGGCAGCACCATTTGAAGGCACATTATGGATAAGACAAGTGTCGAACACCTGACCTGCTTGGGCCAAGTTGGAGAATGTCCAACTCACGGGACCAGAGATTAACTATGAAACAACTAAAAAAACTAGTTCAAAATCCGCCAACGCTTGCAAGCTCTGCAGAGAGATCGGCAAAGGAGTTATGCTATGTAAGGCGAAAGCCTTTGGAAATTCCAATTATGTAGATCATGTTAGTAGAAAGTATCACCTTCAAAAAGGTGTCAATCGAATTCGAAAAGCGAGGAAAGCTTTTAACCCTCAGGTACAAAGGACCGCATTTAAGAATCCGAAAAAGGGTCGGCCCAAGTGACAAACACTCTAGAGCTTATCCTAAGAACTCATAATGTCCACAGTACCTTCCACGTTTCTAATCAAAGAAATACCTATCATACGAATCACTTGCATTCCAATGAAAGAGCATCGGCTTCGATGACAAACACAACATTTGAAGAAGAACCAGTGGAAAATATGGATCGTGAAGTCAAGTAAAAGGAGACAAAGTCGTATCCTCAAATACAAAGTAAGATGGAACATTAAAAAAGGACCAAAATTACGGTGGGAACAACGAAAACAAATCAAAATTCGTGCCAAATAACCACAATCTATTTTCAAATATCACCTCCAACATTTTACTAAATCACAGGACGACATTTTCTTTAAGTTGAGACTATAACAACCCAACTTTTTTCTACTATGTAATTATCCATCTATTAAAATAGATGCAATTTTCTCATTAATTTATCCATCCTATAAAATTATGATGCAACCATTTTTCATGAAAGAATTTTTCCATCCATATGTAACGTAACTTACATTACAAAGGTAAAGCGTGCTCACGCAACCATAACCAATGTAATTTCATCAACATTATATGTAAGTAAAACATATAATATTCAAGCAATATGTTTTAATCACATTTTACCATACATAATCCTATTTTAACGTACCTTTCATAAACATTTAACTACAAAACAGACTTTATTCGTTAACGTTTATAACAAAACCCTAACTTTATGTAATGTTTACATACAAAACATATGTACAAGCTTATAAGGCTTATGTACAAGTTTTCAATACATGAAATTCAATTATCTTTTCCCTCTAAAACCCTAGTACAACTCATTTAAAGAGAGCCCAGGTACAAACACCGACAAACATAACATTCAACACTTAGCCATTTTTCCCTCCCAATTTTCTAAGGTATATAAACAACCTTTCTAGTACATCAACATACTTCAATGCACAATTATTATAAACTGTTTTGTTTTCTCTATTTCAAGGCCCCTACCTCAACCTAAAAACTAAAATCCCAACCCGAAAACCCTAATGAACCTGTCACCCCCTAACTAGCTCAAACCAAGTTTAAACCAAGGAAGCACCCCTTCTCCGATGACACACAACCTTGCATACCTACCATTTGCTAAGGCACCTCCATCACGTACCTTGTCACCAATACCCTAAACACCCTAGCACCTTTGTCACACCCCTTACTATACCAAGTAAAACCTCCTTGGTCAACCACGCTTATAATAACCGGAACCCGCAAACACCCACCTTAAACCTCCTAAAGCAATTTTCTACTTACCTTAGTCACCTAGCCAACCCTTGGTTTACCACTCCACAATGTATGTTTTTGGTGGTTCTGTCAGTTCTCGCACTAAGAATGGTTCTGAAAAGAAAGTTCCCCTATATATATATATATACACACAAAACACATACACATTCACAAACACATAATTTTATCAAACACACTAACTTGATCTTGACAAATTTCTAACTAAAGAAGAAAAAGAGAAGATCTTTAAGCTATTTATAATCCAAGCTAATAAGGAAAGAAGTCATTGATTCATCTCCTAAAGTTTCGGGTTGTATTTGCATATTTCGACCCATTTTCATCCATTCGTGTACTAGTAAGCTTTTTTGCTTGTTCAATAAGCTCTTGATATGTTTTAATCCTTTATAAGCTTTAATTAAGCCTCTTGTATAAGTCTTTGAACCATCAAACCATTCGTTGGGTTTTCCTAAACCAAACCGTGCCCTAAATAACATTTTGAAACCCTAAAACCCTAATTTTGAACCGTAATAAGCTATAAGCCATAAGCTAATTTTATAAGCTATTCTAATAAGCTAACTATCACTTTTATAATCATTAAAACTAATCCTAAAAGCCCTAACCCATCGGGTTATTGTTTCTAAACCAAACGTGCCCATTTTGGATTTTTAAGCTCATAAGCTCTTTTCATAAGCTACAAGCTCGTAAAACTTACTTATTTTAGCTTATAGTAATAAGCTATAAGCTGCAAATTGATTTCGAGATTAAAAATACAAAGATTATGGATTATGGACTAGAAATGCAATTCAAACCATGCAAAGGGGTATATATTGTAAATATTGAAACTTATATAGTTTTCGGGCCAAAAGTGTAAATACTCCAAAGTTAAACCACAGGGGCCTGTTTTGCCAATTTCCAAAGTTAAAGGTTTAATATTTTAAAAATATAATTAAAGGGTTAAAAGTGTAAATTAATATATACCAAGGGTATATATTGTCATTTTCATATTCTCAAGGGTATAAAATGTAATATTTTTATATTAATTATAAAAATATATTTAAATATTATAAGACTCGATTTTATTAAAGCCCGACACATTTGTCGTTATCATTCGTCGATCGAAACACTATAAAATAATTATGTTATATATTTAACATAATTTATCATCCACTAGCTTTTGAAGAAACTTAAAAAGATAAAATCCTATCATTTAAACTATAACGTATCACGTTACTAGGGAATTTCATGTGAGGGGCTTTCATTTGGGTAGACGTTTTGACGAGTTGCTGGATTTACGATTTAAAGTGTCCTAGCTCCTCAAACGTTTACTACATGACCTCTGGATTATGATAGCCCGAACAGTGATACGATGTTTTCACAAACTAATAAACCAAAATCATTTACGTTAAACTTTATAAAATAAAGTTTTGAAACAATCAAACTAAGACTTGACATATTACCCCAGGTTACGTGACGAAGCCGTTTATTTCCATTTGAGTCACTTTTGACATCAATCAACTACCTTATCAAGGTGAGTTCATAGTCCCACCTTTACATGTTTTCTAAATCCCGTGGGGAGATACATGCTATAAACCATGAATACAAGTATTTTCAACTGTATGCTATCCTGATATATTATTGCCTAAGTACCTCTATTTGCCATAAGGCCCCACTATCATGAACTGTTAATTACTTTGCGAAGTAAGCGTGAATGCCGTGAATAGATCTATTAGGACTGAACTTCCCCGTCCAGAGTCTGGTACATACATGGCCAGCAGACGCATTTCATTTGAGGAACTCCGGGTGTTTGGCAAAGCACCCGCTTGGGGCAACAACTTATGAATAACATTTACTTAAGGCTTCGGTGTCATGAGCTTAGTGCAATAATATAATATTGTTTACCATGATAATTGTATTCGTTGCAATTATTACTATTACATTAACTTGTATTCAACTATTACATTTCAAACCTGTGAATTTCACTCAACCTTTGTGTTGACCTTTTTAGCATGTTTATCTCAGGTAATTGAGCAACCTATGGCATGGAGTGGCATTGGACTTGAGGACGTCCAAACTTGTTATCATTCAAACTTTATGTTTTCAATGTACTTTGGGACCTCTTTTGTAAAACTCTGATATATTATTGAATGATAACTAAATTTTCCAAAACGTCTCTTTTGAGTCGTTTTCTATGATTATGACTGTTGATTCATGAAGTAATACCCTAAATTAGCTTCCGTTGCTATGTCAAATAAAGGGGTGTTACATTATGTCATTTTCTATCTTCGGTGTGGTTGGGAAGAAATTTGCACATTGCAAATGGGAATGTATAAAGTAGTCAAAACTCACGTATTTTTACTAACAACACAATTATTGGTACGTCCGAAGAATGAAGAATTATCGAAGGAATTATCCGGAGTTATTATGATCGTGAATATGGTGAAATTACACCGAGTTTTGTAGTTATGTATATGTTTAAAAAAACAAAAAAAATATAAAAATCACAACAAAAAAAGGAGAAAATTTTAGAGATAATTGTTTCGCAAAAGCTTAAACCGAAGGAATTATATCAAGGATCGATTATTCGTTGATACGTCTTATAAGTCAACAATGTAAAAATTTTGTATAAAGTGGTAGATATCGCCACTTGTTTGTAAAAGTATGTAAAGTATGGGATGATTGGAAGTTGACCGTTAAGGGAACGCCAACTCATGTTGTTGTTTTTTTATTAATGATCAAGACGTTTGTGTAAATAGTTGTGTCTTTATCATGGTAACGGTCGGGAAAAAGTGTCTAGCAACTTGTACCTTATCTGTTTGGACTTAGTATATTTATTTCGTGAATTTTATTTAACAACAATTTATTTCCCTTTCCTAATCATTAACCTTGGGTTTTACTCTCGAATGAGAATGTGATCGATTCATGCATGTCTATTCCATCGTTACAACCATGTATGTGCGTGATTTCCTCTGCCATGATTGGTTTATTAAATTTGGTGAAAGATAGAAGATCCATACCCTAATATCATTCTTCATCCTAACCCTTGGTTAAACTCGAATGAGGATGTGATCGAACACACATGTCTATTCCGTCGTTACGGCCATGTATGTGTGATTCAGCTGCCTTGTTGGTGTGGTACTTTTAGTGAAAGATTGTAGAATGATCAACCCTAAGCCTTATAATAAAAAACATTTTACCTTTATAAACCTTGTTACTGCCTTAGTCTAGAGTGGTTGAGATGTTATCCATGCCAGCCTATTATAGAATACTCATCACGACCAAGAAATTGACGAATTGTTACAGTTACCACATAGATTAAGTTGAGTGATTAGAGTTGATTTTTCCATCAACTATACTTGAGGTTTTGCGTTTGGTACTTGTAATAGATCAAATAAATGCTTAAACGGAAAAATTATTAAGGATACGTTTTCATAAACTTCTAAAGGCTACTTGAGGACAAGTAGGATTCAAGTGGGGGGAATATTTGATGACATCAAATAACGTCACTTTTATAGCATCATTTATACCATTTAAATAACCCATTTTATATAATTATTGTAAAGAATTGTTACTTAATCGTTTATATTTGAGAATTGCAGTAATTATGGAGTACTTGATGAAGATTAGCAAAACGGCATGCATTTTGGAGCTTAAACGAAAACATTTGAAGATTACTATTCTGACATCCAATACGCCGTATCCATCAAGGAAGATACGGCGTATCTGTGTCTGCACTTTACTAAAGACCACAAGGGAATAAGGATCAATACGTCGTATCTAGATGAGTCTATATGCCATATTCAAGTTATGATAATAAAATATTCTGGAAGATATCAAACGTGGTCCCTACTCTAAGAAACCCTCGATACGCCGTATGACCTCATCAATATGCCGTATATAGACCCAAAGTATCCAAGGCCTATAAATATAATAACCTAAAAACAGGTTTTCAAGGTGTAAAATCATATTTTTGATACCTAAACCATAATGTTAGTAATAAGAAACACTAGCTAGATTTGATCCGGGGGTCGAGGAGGATGAAATAAATAAGAAGCCATTTTATTTAGTAAGAGAAAAAGAAAAGATATGTGTTTTCTAGAGAGAGAAAGACACCACAACATAGTACAAAATGAATCCTCACCCCTCCATGGAAGTACGGAGGGGGTATTTATAGTCTAAACACAACTAAACTATACTAAATAGTCTAATCTAGTCCCTGCATGTTTGGCTATTTATCAACTAATGTAATTCCGTATAAGTCAACATATTTTAAAGGCTAACAATCTTCCCCCAATATTTGGACAATAACGAATTAACCTTACAATGTTCCTATCAAGTACAATTACAACACAAATAAAGTCTTCCAAAGCACTTCTAAAGCTGAAGATGTCTTCTGAGTTCTCCTGGTCCTTGAAACTTGTACTCCAGCTTGGATCTTCACTGTCTTTACTTGATCTAGAACCATTTTAGTATGAAATGATTGGATTAACTTCCCCCCAATTCATGCAGCATGTCTTGAAAAGATTCTTCATAGACTCCTTTTTGGTGAAGTTTCTGAACTCAAGCTTCCCTCCAAACAACATCCCCTATCCTTTGAGCAAATTCCTGAATCATTTGTGTAGCTTCAAACAACCATCTTCTAATGTCATTGACGTGCACAGTGGAATTTTTTTTTTTTTTTTTTTTTTTTTTTTTTTTTTTTTTTTTTTTTTTTTTTTTTTTTTTTTTGTTTTTTTTATAGAAGAAAAACCACACCAACGACCACTGCTTCTTGTCATTAGGGCTTGGTGAATATTCGTTCGGAGGGTACATGCAGAAATCAGCAACAATTCTTCTCACGTATGTAGAATACTTCATAAACCATACTAAGTAAAGTAATATACACTACTTCCCTTTGGAAGTTGACAAAGTAACATCAAAGTCAACTAAGTCGCGGATGTACACATTTTCCCCCATGATGGTTGCGAGCACTCGGAAGCATCATGTTTGTACGCCCATATACTCGAGAAGTTCTTTTCTTAAGTACAAATCTTGAGATCCAAACAAACCATTACCCTCTTGTCTTCAGAAACCAATAGAGAGATGAAGCAAGAATCAAGAAAACTTGGTATAATCAAGGTCTTGTATATGAATGTCATTGAGGAACTTTGAGAATTATGCTTAGACTGTGAAGTACAATTATCTTGGAATAGCACAATAAAATCCCATGAGAATTGATGATTACATCTCAACCTTTAAACTCTCTGGCTAACTTACCAACCTCATATTATGTCGGTTATTGTTGTGATCACTTGGTGAAGTAAACCCGATAAACCAAACATGAAAATGAAGTAAAATCCCCCAAATTTGTTACTTAAGCTTGCACTGTTGTTGATTAAAGAACAGTGCAAGATTAAATCTATAAGTACTCTATACCTAGCCCTAAAAGTATAAGAAGTACATCACCTCTTGACATTATCCACATCGACTTCTGCGTGTGACACTAAGTACTACAATGTAACTCCTTTAAGTGATAGTTATACAGGTCTTCAACCAACCACCCCGACTGTTGGAAACTAGATAATCCAAGTCTTAATCATATTCCTTTTGTGCTCAAACAAGTCTTCAATCGATAGATTGTGTTTAAAGAAAAATGGGTAGAAAATAGAAGGAAGTCTCGATGATGAAATAAGTAGACGCCTTTGTGAAACTCACTTCAATGTCAAATAAGGGATACCAAATCAACTTCGTGATCACTTGTCATCGTAATCCAAATCTTTAGACGTTTGTCGTTTTAGTGAATCTTATATCGGATCATTTTTAGTGTTATGTATCGTGTTTCTTGTGTTTTTGATCATGTTTAATGTTGTTTAACTAGGACAAGTGTTTTTTTTAATTGTCGTTAACGAATACACGTTGTCTAGTTAAACTTATCATGATAGCGTTTTAGTGTTTGGACCATTCCTCATACCCGGACTAAACCAATAATACCAAGCCCAATAATCAAGTAGACCGGACCTAGTATTAATATCTATATAAATGGCCAAACTTTCGGTTGCAACATGTTTCCAGTCCAACAAATGTTTTAAGAACTATCGGCCCAAGTCACATACCACAGCCTGCCATCATTTGTTTTTGCCGTCCCAAATCAATAAGCCATACAGCCCAAAATAGGCCCACACCACTCTTAGGGTTAGGGATATAAGACAGAAATAAATCCTTATTATTAGGGCAACCTAACCCTAATTTCACTGACATAGTTTCCATCGCCTCTCTCACCTTCGTTTCCCTCTCCACCAAAAAAAAACAAAAATGCTCCCATCTTCTATCTTTTCTCAAATATGAGTTAAACCCACCAAATGAAGAACCAAGCAAACCCTTTGCTACTACCAAACCCGAACCATAAACCTTGTTATTACTTGATTATTCGAAGAACAAAAAAGATAATATGTTTCGTCTAGATCTTGATTAAGGTCTCGGGTAGGTTGTTATTGATTGTGTTTTCAAACGAAACAAAGATTGGATATGACAGATTTGTTATTATCTAATCTTTATATTCGAATAGAAAAGAGAAGGATTTTTTCTTCTTAAAGATCTGTGATGATAATTGTTCAAACCTAAAAAAATCTTTAAGAGATTTGTGATAAAAAAAGGTTGAACGTTTCAGAGATCATGGTGGTTTGTTGATGTTCGATCGAGTCATGATGTGGTGAAGGAGATGGAGTTGAGAGATTATCATTATGACGAAGAGTTAGGATAGATTTGTGGATTTGTTGTGGATTATTTTGTGACGAAGGGTATAGGTTTAGTGGATTTGTTAGATTGTTGTGTTTAGGTTGTGATGATATTGATTGTTAAAGAGTGACATCGATGTCAGTCAAGCTTCCTTTCACATTTCTGTTAACCTTGTGACCCGACTAAGTGAGTTAACCCTGATCAACTCGGTAATGACCGAGTGACATTCAATTGGGCAGGTATTGTATATTCGCCTGGGGTATGGTATAAATCGCCTAAGACTCTTGGTATAATTCACCCCACACTTTTGGTATAATTCACCTAACAGTGGGGTATAATTCGCCTAACCCAAAAGTGCATAATTAGCCTAGCCTTAAACTGGTATAATTCGCCCAGTCTTTTGGTAAAAATCGCCTACAAGAGGACAACTTGTACTTTTTCCACAAAAAAAAAAGATCTGAGATGTATTCTTGTCCCTTTTTTCAGCTATATCCATTTTTTTCAGAAAGTAAGCTTGAGAAATAAGCTATAACAGTAAGCTGTAAATAGGCTTGGACCAAAGTGAAATAAGCTCGAAAAAAGACTCAGATAAGCTTGAAATAAGCAGTAAAGAAGCTGTGACAACCAATAAGCTTTTGAACAAACACTCATTTACCCAGAAAAAAATATGCTCAAAATTTTTTCTTTTAAGCATATAATAAGCATATCTAAACTAGTTATGAAACCAGAAACATAAAATAGTATCGTGGCTTTTTTCATAAAAGAAGCCCATGAAATAATCTGTTATAATCCAGATCTGAACTGATAACACGAGACAGCAAACCCACAAAAAAATCTTTTAGATGTGGCTTTTTGTCACAAAATCAGCCACGAAAATAAGCTGAAATAAGCTTAAAAAGCTAAAAAACACGAACACAACACACACGAATACAATACACCCCCGGTTAGCTCTGATGCCAATTGTTAGTAATAAGAAACCCTAGCTAGATTCAATCCGGAGGTCGAGGAGGATGAAATAAATAAGAAGCCATTTTATTTATTGAGAGAAAAAGGAAATATGTGTGTTTTCTAGAGAGAGAAAGACACACACTAAATGAGATACAAAATGAATCCTCGCCCCTCCATGGAAGTATTGGAGGAGAGTATTTATAGTCCAAACCAAACAAAACTAAACTAAATAGTCTAATCTAGTCCCTCGCGGTGTTTGCTATTTATCAACTAATGTAATTTCGGATAAGTCAACATATTTTAAGGCTAACACATAAAAGTCGATTTTTAGAGGAGAAGAAGAGCAGAAGAGGTCTTGCAACATAATTAATTCCATAGGAAACAACTTGTAAACTCATATACCTTTTTAATCGTTTAGTTTTTGGTATCATTCATTAACTCAGTTAGTATACCCATTGCTAAAATATTACCTTGGTATTAATTATGGAAACGTTTGAAGGTTAAATACCTTCGGTATATCCATTATTCTGAAGATTAGAATATTGTGGTTTGTTATCTCGATTTCTTAATTGTATCAATGATTTTGCTTGTTTTTTTTTACAAATTTATACTTGTTACGTGCTTTTGTATGCGACCTAACTATCAATCAACTAGGATTTAATGATTACGGTCTAAGTAATCTAAGATCCCTGGATGGCTCTCCATATAGTGATTTATACATCTAGACCAATAGGATCACAAATAATAACCTATCTTTGCCCTTAGATTGCGAGCTTAGTTGGACCGGCAGGTGACCCTTGGGATCAACGAGTACGTTCTCAATTAATTGGTAAAGACTTGGTTAGTAGACTACTAGTGTATGAATTGCCTTTAAGCAGTAAGTAGGTAAAGTCTTTATGAGCTAGGGTTTAACAAGATCACCATTGCTTTAATCCCTAAGATAGATTATAATCAGCAAATAAGGATGCTTTATGCGGATACGTTTAATTGTGACAGAATTCTTCGTATCTAGGTCTTAGGAAGAAGTACCGCCTAAGTCTTAAGAATGATATGCCACCTCGAGATAAGTAATCATTGCACTAAATAAACAAACCAACATTCTGATTGGATTAATAATGGTTAATACAGTTTTCTTATATTTGGCTAGACCGCTCTTTTATCTTCTGTTAATTTGCTTGCGTGTGTTTTAGTGTCTTAAGTTGATTTTAGTCACCACAAAACCCGTGCCAGTCTCTCAGGCTGAAAACCCCTTATCTGTTAGATTTAGGATTAACATAGGTTTAGCATAGGTTTAACATAGAATATAATTAACTTAGTTTAGATAACCAAAATATTAATAAATTGAAAGATTGTTTCTCGCTCTTAGTGATCGACACCCTACTTACCACGAAACTCCCATCTGACCGGGTACACTGCCCGTTAAAGTGTTATTTTTGGTAAAGTCGGCAAAATATAAATTTAAAACTTAAAACATAAATTACAACCACACAACGACACATCACTCATGTTTTACATTTTGAGATGGTTTCTTAGTTATTTTGGTCATAATGTAAGCTTTACATTTTTTAGTGTCCATGTCAAAGGCTGGGATTAACCCATCCTTAGACATATCTTTTTTGGGTAAAGGGTTTCCCTTATAAATTTTATAACTTCAAAAAACAATTAAGTACAATGGATAAGGGTGAATCCTACATCTCCGCATGTTACATAGGCAAACTACTTCCTTAAAGGAAGGTACACAAAATGACTAGACTACAAATGAAAAATTAACACTATTTCTTCCTGCGATCTCGCACTTTGATATCTAAATTATCGCATATAGCTGAATCTTGTCATAAATTTCATGGCCATCATTACATTTCCTCATACGGGTCAGAGTCGTAATCATCATTCTCATAAGTGTGTCTCCATTATTCCAGCAAACCTAATAACAATAAAAAAAGTATAGTATGTAGAATGAGTCTTTTTTTAAAGTACATTAAGCATTTATGGATTTTACCCTAATAATAATAACTGTCGGCTAATAAAAGTTTACTGCATCTTGCCGACTCACAACCGATGTTGCAGTCTTCTAAATAAGGCACATAGTAATTATCCGAGACTGATAAAAGTTTGCTGCATCTTGTCGGCTTACAACCGATATTGCAGCCTTCTAAAAGGTCGAGGATTTCCTTAGTTTAAAGGATGTGCAATTATATTAAGTGTAATAACGTGATTTAATAAATATAGAGAAAATCTCTTTTTCTTAAATTTAAATATGCTTTTGAACTAAGACTGTTTCGTTTTAAGTTGTGATTTTATGTATAAACGGGAAATCCAAGGGTGTTGAAACCGAAGGTCCGTGAGTCCCGATACTAGTCTATGTGGGGTGTTAAAAGCCTGGTCACTTAGCCGCAAGGTTGGGATGTGCCGAGACGAAAGTCGCTACATGGGATGATCTCGCCTTCAAACTCATTACTTTTGGGTGGAACGTGAAGCATAGAAATTTTGCAAAACGTTTAATCTATGGTTGAAATTCGAAATGGCACATTCACCTAATATAATAATTGTCGGGAGTGAAAAGTTCACAAGTTACAAGTATCACATAAAGTCGAATCTAAAATTTTACAAACAATTTAAAACCTTTAATTAAAAAGCGGTAAACTATTCAACCCCCTTCTAGTTTTCCACACATCCTTCTTCATTCACCATCGCCAACTTATTCTCATTACCATCTTCATTCTCATCATCAATGTCTTGCTCAAACCACCATTCAAACTTCTCTAGCAAACTAATAATGTCGGTAAGACAAGTATGGAAGCACAAGACATCTACTCCAAAATAATCACCTCCTTCCCAAAATGACTCACCTCCATTTCCTCTAAGATTCCATCTTCAATCTCCTTCACCACCATCCTATAATCCCCTAAGAGATCAAATGATTAACCAACTTCACAACATCTCCACCATTCTTAATTTACACACTAACACATCCAATGCCTACATTCATGCACCACCTTCACCACCACTACAACCAATCCATCCTCCTTCTTATGCTCAAGTTGAAATTCACTCAAGTTTTTGTCATCGTTGCAAGTATTCTAGAAACTAATTCTACTCCTTGAGAAATGAAATCAACTTCATTCAATTTCTTCTCACCCGTCTCATACCTCAAACTTGCACTCCTCCAAACCATGTTCCACCAACCTCATCCTTTTCCTTCTTTAATTAATCATTCTCATATGATTAATCTACTTAAATAATCGACCCTCCATCTTTTGATTATGACATCTCCTATGAATCAAGAATCAACTAGTCTAAACTTAATTTAATATTTATGTTATGCATGCTCATCTTTTCTTGTATTAAGCTTGTCATCTATGATGATTGTATGAGCTTATTAGAATGATAAATGAAATCACTTTATGAATTACTTAGAAGTGTGATTATCCTTGAGACATTTGTCATGATATTGCCATCACCTAGATATATTTTCTTGCACTTGTACCTCTAATTTTGTTTTATAACAAACAATTTTTGTAAGATCAATCCTTTGGTGCCCCAAACGAGGAGGGCCTACATCAAGGGGGAATCGTCGACTTCTTTATTTCTACAATAATTCGACGATCATCCTTTTTTGAATTCGACAAAAAAGGGAGAGAAATGGAATGAAACTCATTAATAATTTAAAACCTTTAATTTTGTACAAAATGGGTTTATATTTTGTCATCATCAAAAATGAGAAGATTGTTAATACAAATAATGTTTAAAAACGTTATTTTTATTTTTTGACCTCTCAACATTTTGATAATAACAAAATGTAAAAACGTATACGAATAAACGTTTACAAATTATTAATCGTAAAATTCCATTTCTAAGATTAATCACTTAAGGTATGTACAAACAAATCATTAAGCATGATTAGTGATCAAGAAAATATTCTTTCTTAACCATTACATTTTCACAAAAGCATTTCTACAGAATAAATATACAAAAATAATTTTTAATAAAAGAAAATGTTTTATTTAAATAATAAAATTTGAATCTGGTTTTTCCCCCAAAATAAAAACTTCTATACAAGATACAACCTGCTCCACAAAAAGAAAAAAACAAGAGCGTACTCTAGTGGCGACCCCCTTATAGGTCTGGCGGCCCCCCAAATATATTTGAGACAGTCGGGACCGCCACCAGCTAGCCGCTGGAAATCCTGTCTATAAATACTGCACTATTTCTGGCAGAAAAACATACCTCTTTGCACGAATTTTTTTAGTCTTATTTCTCTCTCTAAAAACCTTCTTTCTCTCACTAAATCTCTTGATTACTAACATTGTTTGATCTTGTTTCAAGTGATCCAATCTCTTCTTCTCATATCTCATCTCCTCTTTATCAAGTGCAAGAGAAGAACATTTGTATTCGCCAAGAAACGAATTGTTATTTAGTGATCTCTCATCTCTTCTTCTAAGTATCAAATCTTTATTGTAATGATCTTGTGTAATTGTGTGATTCGGATTGTGTGTAAATCTGATAGTGTAGATCTTGTGACTGTGTAGTGCTTGTGAAGTGGTAGATTGGTTCTAGCTAAGATTAGGACTCGGCATTTAGCTTAGTGTTGAAAAATAACGTAAGCGACGTGTAAACAGTTTTCTCCGCCTAAAGGGAGCTTGTTGACATAGTGAAATCTCGAGTAGGATACCCGGGGAGTGGAGTAGGGTGAAGAGGAGCTTCGTAGCCGAACCACTATAAATCTTGGTGTCTTGGCTTGATTGTTCCTTTCCTTATCTCTTTATATTATTGTCATTGTTATTTAGTATTAGTTTAGATATTTGCATTGTTGATTGGTTGAACATACAACTCGAATCTAAGTATTTTGAAAGCAAACTTTTAAAATGTAAAACGAACCAGCAAACTATTCAACCCTCTCTTCTAGTTTCCACATAAGCCTCAAATACATATGTAACATAATAAACCTGAAATGATTTATTAAACATATTCTGACCTTTCAGTGAGTTGAATGAACCATTCACTGAACCATTTGTGCCTGAACCAGGGGCTTTGTTGCTAACTTATCCATCTTTGCAATCCTTTTTTAAGTGTTCAGGTTTTCCACACTTCCAATAAGTCACTTTAGACTTCTTGTTAGGATCAGCTTTGGTATCATGATGTTTACGTTTTCCTCTATTGTCATTGTACATGGTAGAGTTGTTATGCTCTACCATATTGACCACTGAAGCACCAACACCATTGTTGCTCTTTGGCTTGTTACTATCCTACACCCTGAGGGATTCCTCAATACGCAGATGAATGCCTAACTCTACAAGAGTTAGTTCCTCCTTCTTAAGGAGGAGTTTGTCAATGATACAAGAGACCTGAATTGTCTCATCTATGTTCATATTGTGTTGTGTAAACCTTCTAAGTATACCAAGAAGTTCGTTGTATTATTCCATAACTGGACTTAAACCAGTCATTCTGTAATTTGTGAAATTACTTATAAGGAACTTCTTACTTGATGCATTATCAGCCATATATTTGGCCTCTAAGAAATCCCATAGTTCTTTGGAAGATTCAACATTTTGGTAAATATTAAATAAAGAATCAGACATACCATTGAGGATTAAACCTCTGCAAACATAGTCATCATTCTCCCATTTGTTCCTCCTTATGATTTGTTCCATGGTTGCATTCTCACCATCTTCAGGAATAGGAGTAGTAAGCACACACACCACACTCATGCTGGAAAGCAAAAAGTGCATTTTCTTCTTCCATCTCCTAAAGTCCACCCCTTCAAACTTGTCAAGTTTAAAAAAGTTTGAAGCCATGTGTTTCATAGCAGCATCAACCATTGATTATCACAAAATAGTTTACTTTGATTGTTGGTGGTAATGAGCCCAGAACAGGGTGAAGATAATCAATGCCTAGCTAATTACCAATAATGGTTACCGGATATCACTTGAAATCGTGTTATCACTTTCCAAAGTAAACTATTCGACCCTAATGCCTGGGGATCACGAATATCTACTTGGGATAAGACCAAATGTTTGCTCTTGATTTAGGCACAAATCAACAACCCTTGTGTATGCAAGTGTTTATGTTTTATGTATATCTCTCATGCAGATGTTATGATCTCTATTTATAGTAGAGATCACTCAACCCTAGTCAATGGAATTATGAGAGATTAACGAGTCATTAATCTCTATAATTAGCCTTTATAATAGTAAGGATTAGTGGTTACACGACCAATTAAACATGGTCATTAATGCAGTTATAACTGCCACTTGAATAGGTCAAAGCCGTTACAAGTATTTGAATTCATTCCAGTAAAGTCATGCCTTCAATGTCCTGAACACTAATCAGCTAGCTCACTAAAGAGCATACAAGCTGAAGGTTCAAACTGAAAAGACTCACTGATGAGTTAACCCGCTGAGGATAAGTCCTTTGATGGATTACTCCCTGGCGGTGTCCTTCAGCTTACTACTAAGAGAGTACAAAGCTGAAGCGATCAGACTGATGAATATCATTCAGTTTAGAGTTACACTAACTGAAGAGTGAACTCACTCAACTTCATCAGCAACTTGAATATCTTTTTACCACTATGAGAGTCAGGGTGTTCAGTAATCTATGGGTGTACACTCTGTACCTCCAGTCCCATTACTCGGTATGAACTAAACCCACGATTAAACTAAATTTCCAACAATAAGATCCCGGGACAAACAAGTTATATTATTTTAGTTTGTCAAGCTGAAAGAATTTAATCGAGTAGAATAAAATAGAACACATCACTGTTTATGATAAAAGCATGAAACATTAGAGTGATGGGTATCATGGCTAAAAAGGTTAGCCATTTGGACCCCACTGAGTGCCACATCACTGCCACCTCATTTTAACACAACAACTCAAAATACTCCCTCACTCATAACATATCATCTTTTAGTCATTTGGGTCCCACCACTCACCATTTTATTTTTCTCATAATATTTCATACAAACTAAATTTATTTCATTTAAAAATACAAATTACAATACGGAAAAAAAATACAATACGGAATTTAAAAACAATATGGAATTTAAAAAACTTGAACGGAAAAAAATACATAAAAAACTAGATTATTATCCGGTCATTGTTGAGCATATTTTGCAATGATTTTTTCTTGTCTCTTTCGGATAATGCTAGCTTTTGGTTCCGGCAGCGAATCGGCATCAATCGTGAGAAACTCCATTTTTTTTAGGTATAAATCACTGAATTAATGAAGATATATCAAAACAACGTTTACAATAAGATAGCGGGCAAACGAGCAACAAGCTGCGCCGCAACCCCTTTTTGGATGGCAAAACCAATCCTACTAAAAATAAAGTTTTGTGTCTTAGGGGTCGAAAAATTACTTTGCACAACCCGTTGAACCCTATTCAAAAACTCCTCTGCTTCCGGTGCTAGGAAGCCAAATGTATCAAAAGCAAAAGGGATAAACACGTGTTGATTCTCTAAACAAGCTTTCTCGTGTTTAGCAACTTTGCTCGATTCCGCTTTCAACGCAGCTTGTCCTGCAACAAATCCATTGTCCCTGAGCCCAACAAGAGGGGACACTCCAGTAAGATCCACACAAGCATGTTTCCCCCCGGCCCACCCAAACACAAGTATATCAGCTGGCCGTAAGGTAGACCTCCCTTCGAGTGGATCTGTCAGAAAGTTCACGGGGGCCTCCTTTCTAGAAAGAAAAATTTCACAGCCGTTTTAAGAACAATCATACAGAAATCCCTAAAACAAATCATGCCTATATTGAAAACCAGTAACTCGCTTGCAATGGACCGCATGCTCACCAAAAGAATCCAAACAAACCTTGCGGCAAACTGGCAAGGCTCATCAACACGGAAACAGAGGGATCATTAGCCCGGTACTTAAGGATAGTCGATCCAGAGCCGACTTATGTTGGCTAGTCCTTCAATGGGGACTTATTGGTCAAGAAATTCTCGAGCACGGGGAGCTCGGGGGAGACATTCAACTACTGCTTTTTGGCGAGGGGATAAATCAAAGTCCTCTACTAAACTCTTGACAATTTCAATAAAACAGGGCACAAGCCAAAACATTCTGGGCTTTGGGTGGGGGGGCGTGTGTCTTGTAGAGAAAACCGCTTAAGATCGAAATCGGGAGGGACATGGCACACGATCCAATGATATCCATAGTTGAATCAGCCCATCAATACACATCCATGAAGAATGTGGTCCTGCAAACTCATGATTGGCCCTCGAGGCCACAAAAGATAAGTAGATACATTCCCTCAGCCGAACTAAACCAACCCCCAAACCGAATTGGAGTGATGCTAGCCTCCATTGGAAATCCTCAAAAAAAGGACCTCACAAAACACAATAAGCAGCACCTATCGCCCTCCTAAGGCCATTGTCAAAAATAGAAACGGCTTCCCCTATATACATAGGTTGGCACGTTCTGAGACCAAACAACAGCTTTGCGACGCCCATGCATGAGCGGAGCAAAAGGAGCTCGGATTGAGGGTCCCGTAGACTTGGGAGAAGACTCATTAGTTCCACAGCACGAGATGCCCTTTTTTTCACAGCCAAACTACTAATAAACCCCGCATCCGTTAACCGCGCTCAGGAGGTTCACAACCCAACGTCGGATTCTCCAATATCGCGGGGTAAACAACCTCCTTCACCTTTACCCATTGAATTTATGGCCAAAAAACTTATGTTTTTCCTTAATGTTGATTCATGGCCCAAGGCGGGGCCCCTCTGCCCTGTTATATCTAGGCTCTTCGAAAACCTCTTTAGTGTCTCCGATAATCGTACCATCATCCAAATACCAAGCATGGAAAAGCAGTTGGCAGCAATCCCTGATCCGATGAACAAGTGGGTGCAAAACTAGAGCAAAAAGAAGAGGCCCTAAAGGGTCCCACTGCTGAACTTCAGTCGTGGACCAAATATGGTCATCACCCACATATAACCTCGCCGACTGACCATTTCTTTGAACTCCCAATCACGCACTTTTTTTTTTTCTCAGCCTCGTTGCGGGAGTTTCGGCCTAGTTTAATTTGGCTTAAGTCATTAGAATACAAAAATCAGATAAAGACCCCGATGCACTTCCCCCGCTGCTCCCCGTCATTTCAGATTTGGTCTTTTTTGCGAGTCGAGTTTTGCCCGGGGACGAGGTCTCACATCAGGCCCGGAAATTTTGGTGTGATCCTCCGTATCAAGGGGTTTCGGCGCGTCCCATTTGGAGTGACCTTTTAAAATACGCCACCGGGGGGGGCGTTTTTTGGGCCTCGACTTGAAACTTTCTCCCCTTCGTCTGTTGAGCTGCAAATGTGACCTTTGCAGCCTCAATGTGATCCGCCTCATTTTCTCCGCTGTTGCGTCGAAGATGTTTGTAAATAGCGTTGAACTTTTGACAATCACCGTTGATCCTCGTCCATTTACGTGAGCATATGTCTGGTACGATAACCTTGGGTGGTAGCACTGTTGAAGTCATCCATAATCTGACCCCAAAACGAATCCTCAGTTCGGTCGGCTCCGATTTGGCCGTTCTCGGAGGTTTCGATCCAACACTGAGTTAGCAAAATTTCTTCGTCACGTGTCCAACGCGCACACTGACGAATTTGCTCTTCTTCATCCTCGTCTTCATTGATCAAATTGACCGTGGATCGTTTCGCCGCACGTTTGCCCCGACGGTTATCTTTCGGTGGTTGAGGTTGTGGTTCTTTGAATCGTGGTTGAGGTTGTGATTGTTGAAAAACATCTGGTTGTTTTGGGAGATTTTGGAATGGAGCAGTTTTTTGTTGTTGGAAATTTTGAAATTGGTTGTTGAGTTGGTGGTTAAAAAACGCTTGTTGTTGTTGACGGAAAATTTGTTCGGGTGACGGTAGAGGCGTATCATATTGCGTACAAAAACCGGATATTGTTGGAATGACAACGAAGATTGTGAGTGTTGTGACGATGGTGTAGACGGGTTTGAGCCACTTTCTTGTTGGTATGACGAGTTGGGATTGAGAAGGTGAGTGAAATATCCTTGCTCATTTGGATTTTGAGATATATATTTTTTTGATTTTGATAGAAATATTAGAAGGATTGTATGATTTTTGTGTTTAAAAAGTGAGGTGTGTGTTATTATTTATAATAAGAATGGTGGAAAAAAAAAATTAAAAAAAATTGTTTTGGCACTAGCCGTTGGTTACCAACGGTACATTTTCTTTGAAATTTTTTGTCTTCTTTTGCGTTGTAGAAGTGGTGGAAAAATCTGGCGAAAGAAGTGGTGAAGAGTAGCGGTGTCGTGGCGAACGAATTGGCGAAGCCACATAGGACTGGCGAAACCAATTCGTTACCACACCGTTCACTCTTAGTAGTTACCAATTTATCGTACATTTTGACAAATCGATTAGTACTCATTCTCCATACTCGTATTTCAATAACTTGAATGCAAACCGAATAAAAAACATGTGTAGTTTTAGCATTAACGTGCACATGTTGACCTTAATAATCAAATGGAAACCAATGATCTTCAACGACGGCATGTTCTATGGCGAATAAAAGACCTGATCGTCGGGTCGGGTATTACCTTGTTCCCGGTATTAACAATATTTCAAATTGTACATAGACATATCGAAACAAACTTTTTGGCCATGCTATACATTTCTTTGTACTGTTATTGTGTAAGTTAGGCCGGGTTGCACCATGTTATATTTCCAAAAGAAGCATGCATCTTTAAATGATAAGTGACGAGGTACAATACAAGAGGAGAAGGTAAAATGACTTGTAACAATCACGATATTAGAAACAAAATATGTTATGTTTTTGTTTCGTATTGTCATCTAACGACACGTCTTCTTATATGTTAGTCGACTTTTTTTTAAATATCGCCGCAGCTACAAACCAAGTCTAACTACCCATCAGCTAATCCTATCTTGTGTTTCCGCCTTTGGCATCTTCTCTTTAAGTCATATAAATTACTTTTACATTTTCTCTCAAAAAGTTTATCTTCATAATTTATTGGCAAACACATTAGACTATCACTTAGATATTTTATTTTAAACATTAAACAAATATAAGCGAAAGAGCATTTTCATTAGGTTGTTTATCAGGATTTTTTAATGAAAATTAAACTATTTCGGTTCATCATTACTTATATTAAACCATTTATATATACTTGTAGACCTCACTCAAGCTTGTCGACAAGCACGCTTTTGGACACACACGTATAGACCAAACACAAACTTGTATTAAACGATATTCATAAACCTTTGAAATCTATTAAAAAACACACGGTTAGGATGGAAATCTTATGAACAAGATGAACCCAAATGTCGCAAAAGTTGAACCCAAACTTTTTCGTTGTCATAACGTAACTTCGAAGTGAGATAAAACTCCTGTATAGGCCCTTAACATTATCACTGTGTTCCTTAGGGCCCCTCAATGTAAAATATCAAAGATATATATTATTGATTGTGTTTTTGTCATTACATAATGAAGATTGGCTATGTATTTATACTAAATACATAGCTTAATAAGTAAGCAATGCAAACCCTAAAACATAATGGACCCAAACCCACAATTAGGTTTGGGCCGAATAAGTCAACGGTCAACAGTCAACGGTCAACGGTCAAACTAATATAACTTAGAGAGGTTATACATGTGGAAAATTGATACATCGATTGATATACTTAAACAAATTATAAATTTAAAATATTTCCGTAATACTTATATAGCGTATATAATAATGTTAATCATTTTAGTAACAATTTCTTTAGCAGAAAAAAATATTTCAAATCTAAAGCTAATTAAAAGTTATCAACGATCTAAAGTGTCAAAAGATTAGGTTTATTGGCTTAATTATCAACTGTAAATGAAATATTGTGCTATATTGATTTCGAGAAACTAATTAAAGATTTTACATAAAAACTTGAAAAAATAAATTTAATATAAACGATTTTTCAACAGATAACTTTGATAAAAAAAACCTCGTCTTAGAGCTTCGCTTTAGGCCTCCGAGGAGGTTTGAGCAGACCCCTGTGTCCTACGGCAAACGTCTTCCTTATATGTTTGTTGACTTTTTTTTTAAATATCGCCGCAGTACAAACAAGTATAACTACCCAATCACGGTCCCTTAGCCAATCATCTCTTGTGTTTTCGCCTTCGGCATCTTCTCTTTAAGTCATATAAATTACTTTTACATTTTCTCTCAAAAAGTTTATCTTCATAATTTATTGGCAAACACATTAGACTATCACTTAGATATTTTATTTTAAACATTAAACAAATATAAGCGAAAGAGCATTTTCATTAGGTTGTTTATGAGGATTTTTTAATGAAAATTAAACTATTTCGGTTCATCATTACTCATATTAAACCATTTATATATACTTGTAGACCTCACTCAAGCTTGTCGACAAGCAAAGCTTTTAGACACACAAACAAAAACTTGTATTAAACGATATTCATAAACCTTAGAAATCTATTAAAAAAACACACGGTTAGGATGGAAATCTTATGAACAAGATGAACCCAAATGTCGCAAAAGTTGAACCCAAACTTTTTCGTTGTCATAACGTAACTTCGAAGTGAGATAAAACTCCAGTATAGGCCCTTAACATTATCACTGTGTTCCTTAGGGCCCCTCAAGTGTAATTTCACAAACCTCAATTTAGTCCATCTAAGAGACCCATTCAGCAATTTTTTAGACTTTGATATTCTGAAATTGAACCCACTTAAAGCATTCACTTTTGCAACTCTATCATGTTGTTAAAAAAGTTACTTTATCATAAATGTTGCTAGAAACACATATGCCAAAAGTGTAATATCTACCTTGCTACTAAAAAGTATGTTTATACAATCACAATTATCATATTCGCGACTTGAACCAACCATCACTTGGTTAGAAAGCCTTTACATTTTCACGAACACCGTTAAACCGCAAGTATGTTGGTTTCTTTAAGCAAAGTATATTTGCAAGGAAAATGATTAAGATGCTTAAAAATATGACTAAACTTATGTCTAAATCAGCATGACAATGATTGATTAGTTTGTAAAAAAGTGAGTTATTTTATTATCACTTCGATAAGGCATACATTTAAACATACTAGTTACTCGGTTAGGCATAGGGGTATAATCGAGTCAAGCCGAGCTCGAGTTTGGCTCGAAAATTATAAGGTAGGCTTGAGCTTAGCTTGATAGCTTGACGAGCTTTAATCATTCAGGCTTGAGCTCGAGCTCGAGTAAAGATTAAGCTCGGCTCGAAAAACTTGAATTAATACATAAACATTTAATTCGACATATAAATTCATCATTAACGTCAAGAAAATACGCAATGAGCACAAGAACAAAGAACTTATACAAAACATTCGGGAGAAATATGGTTTAAATTGTCCTTCTACAAATATTTAATTATTAAACTAATATTCACGTTAGCCTTAAGTTTGTTCATATGAGTATGTATAATAAAAATATATATGTTCTTGAACGCTCGATAAAAGCTCGAGCTCGGACCATTAAATGTTTCGAGCTCATTTATTGGGCTTGGGATCGGGCTTGAGCTCAAAAGCTCGACTCGATCGAATCAAACTCAAGCTCGAGTTGCTTAATAAAACTTGGCTTGTTTGCACCCTTATTTACGCATGTCAATCAGTGCTTTAATAAGAAAACATTTAAGCTGTTCGTCAACATTGTGAAAACTGTATGTACTTGTTTAGCACATACACAAACTTAAGGGACAAAATATTAATACCCACTCCACGAAACGTCAAAACCAAAATAAAAAAACGTAAACATTCTTTAATTAATACTTATCCTTCATTCCAAACCCAACAACCACATCTCCAAACCACCATACATCTCCCAATCCACAACGTACATCTCACTAAAACCCTATTTTTCTGCTCAAAGCAATACCTGGTCTGGAAACAACACTCTCTCTCTGCCTCATTTGTGTCTGCTACAATGGACTAAAATTGTCTTCATTTATTCTCACCTAATTTTTCAAATTTCAAACCTTCAATTCTGACTACTGGAGATGATGAATCGGAGTTTTAGGGCGCCGGAGAAAGAAATGCCGATTCACCGGAATTTAAAAGAGAAAGAAGAAGAGCTGGGGCTGTTTTTAGAAATGAAAAAACGTGAAAAAGAACGTCTATCTGGGGATTTTCATTCTTCTTTTGGTATAGATTTTTTGTTTTTTTAGTTTTCGTAGAATTATTTACCCGCGCATAATGGCGACGGTGTATAGTAGCCTTAATTTGTGCGTGTAGTTTTTTATGTATATATGAGCGGGGGCGGAGCCAGAAAGTTTTGTTAAAGGGGGCATGATAATTTTTAAAAGCACACTAGGTTTCAGGGGTAAATTAAAAAAAAGTATTTTAGAAATTTTACCTTATCATTTTTTTGGGGAGGTGATTTGTGCACCATTTTTTTTTTCTATACACCAATAATCATGCATCACCGGTTTGTACTGTGTGCATTACTGGTGTAATTTAGTGGTGTATGGCAAAAAAAACATGGTGCACAAATCACCTCCCTTTTTTTTCGCTAGGGGCACATGCCCGTTGTGCCCCTTCCCTGGAGGAGTAAGTGAAACAGAAGAAAGTTTGTTGTTTAAATTGTAGTAATTAAGTATCTAAATATTTAATAGATTGCGTAAGCGCATTTTAGTATAACAACATTACTCATTTGTGTTTTTTTATATGTAGTATACATAGAATTTTATTGCATAATTGCGGTGTAATTATGCTGTGTAGACTGTAGAAAGATTGCTTATAGATAGACCTCTCGGTTTTAATGTTTTTTTATATAGAATTTTATTGCAGAATTGCCGTATAATTATGTGTTGTAGACGATAGAAACTAGAAAGACTGCTTTTAAACAGACCTCTCGGTTTTAATGTTGTAGACTGTCGTATTCCTTCCTTCCCTCAAGAGAGACTGCTTCTAGAAAGACCTTTTACTTATGATGATATAGGATATATTATGCCTTGTATATGTGATTGTGAATTTTGATAATGATTTATTGTTTTGTAAAATGATGTTGCAGCATCAAGAAATGGGAATTCGAACATGGTGCGAAAAACGGGTGCTGAAGAGTTTCTAAACTCCGAAAACGATAAGAATGATTATGATTGGTAAATTCTGTTTTATGTTTAGATATTTTTGTGTTATTCCGTGGGGCTGAAGCTAGTGGTCATACGAGTGTAGATTGTGGTTCTCTACTGCTGTTTGCACATTAGGGAGAATATATGCTATAGCAGAATGTTTGATTGTTCGTTTATGCTATTTATTTAGGAATGTATATTGTGGTTTTGTACGAATAAAAAAACGTTATATTTTCAGGCTTATGACGCCTCCTGGTACGCCTCTTTTCCCATCACTGGAAATGGAATCGCAAAAAACAGTTAAGAACCAGAATGGAACGTCTAAAGCTCCCATCAGTTCACTAAAATCTGGAGTAAGAGCGTTAAATTGTTTTTGTTGATTGATTTATATGTTTAGAATTTTAAAGTTAGTCTAATTGTATTCTTTTGGTATAGTTATCAAATAACCAACCAGAGGCTAATGGTAGGAATAACTTGGTATCTAGACCACGAGCCGCATCTCCTGCACTTGGCGCAGGACAACGTAGACAATCAGGCGGTTCAGGATCAAAGCCTTCTACTCCAACCGGTAGTAGGCCAGCTTTAGGTACACAAACCAGAGCCTTATCGAACCCTGTTTCCAAAAGCAAACCCACTTCAACGGCAACTGATAGACCTGCAAGATCTTCAACACCTACTTCTCGTTCCACCTTGTCATCATCTAAGCCGACGGTTCCAGCTAGATCGTCCACTCCTACATCTAGGTCTACTGCAAGATCTTCATCACCAACAAGCAGACCATCTTTATCTACAGCCAAACCCGCACCACGTGCACCAACACCACCACGTAGGACACCCACATTGTCTACTGTCACCAAAACATCCGCCCCTATAGTTAGATCTTCATCTACTGTCACAAATTCAGCTAGTTCTCCCAGTGCAAGACCAAGACCATGGAAACCTCAAGAAATGCCCGGTTATACCCTTGATGCTCCACCAAATTTACGAACCTCACTAAACGATAGACCAATAGCTAACATGAGGGGTCGGTCTGGTGCCCCGAGTAGTCGGTCTTCATCTATTGAACCTGTGCCAAATGGGAGGGTAAGAAGACAATCATGTTCACCTTCAAGAGGGAGGCTTCCTACTGGTGTCACCCGTAAGAGTGGGACCTCTGTACCTATTCCTGCATTGACCCGTGCATACGCTAAAGCTAATGACAATGTTAGCCCTGGATCTTATGGGAATAAGATGGTTGAACGGGTAATTAATATGCGAAAATTGATGCCACCTAGGCAAGATGACAAGCACTCGCCTCAAAGTAACTTATCTGGGAAATCATCATCACCTGATAGCTCGGGTTTTGGACGATCAATCTCAAAGAAATCCTTAGATATGGCTATGAGGCATATGGTATGTTTTTGGTTAATTTTTATTTTCTTAAAAGTCTCACCGTGGTACATGAAATTGACCAATTTCTGTTATTTTTTCTGAGCAGGATATAAGGCGGACAATACCGGGTAATTTAAGGCCATTGATGTCTAAAATTCCGGCATCTTCAATGTACAGTGTGAGAACTGGGCCCACACGAAATCGAATGAATAATGCTTCAGATTCTCCTCTTGCAACAAGTAGCAACGCAAGCTCTGAAATGAGCGTTAATAATAATACTAATCATCATAGTGATGATAACATAGACGACGAGATTAACAGTGAAAAGGGTGTTCATTCCCCTGCTAGCATTCGTGGCAGGTGATTGTTTTCAGCTTTATGATCTATTTGTATCCGAATTACTTATTGTGTATGTGAATCACTCCACCTTCATAACATATGAATGAAACAAACGGGCATCTTGTAAATTTTATCTACTCCCCTGTTTCGAACTTTGATTGGTTAACCACATTGTTTTGTAAACCTATTCACGTATTTTCACACACTCACACATTTACATATATTTGAGCACATTCATCCTCACAACAATCTTAGCAGTTTTTATACTTTCGAGTTTCACCTGAGATAGGAGTATATTTGTCTACATTCTAACTCCTCCCTCCCTTACCCAGCTTCAACGGGATTGGCTATGATTGTTGTTTAAAATAACCGGTGAACCATTATTATAACGAGCAACAACTTTTGCAGCGTATATGAGTAGGGTTGGATCAGTTGGACAACCCTCTCTCCTTTAAAGACACAAGTCAAAGGTTCAATAATCAGCCTCTACAAGGCCATAGGCCCTTTGGAATCAGTCTCTCTACCTTCGGGTAGAGATAAGACTGTCTACATCTTACCTCTTTCATATCTCATGAAAGACGATATTAGGTAACGTTACCTTACCTTAACAACTTTTGCAGCCATACTAAATAGACTACTACATAATTAAGATGAAACAACTGTTGTAGTTATACCAAATTCATTATATTAATTTGTGAATGAGTTATTGGTTCAATGATTGGGATTATTGCAATAATTGGGAGGAATCGTGTTAAAGGGGGCAAAAAGGCAGATTGAATGGATTTGTTATAGGAACGTATAAGGGGCCCATTTAATCTATAAATTTCAAACTTTATAGATTCGCTTCACATGGGTGACGAATTTGACTATGAAATGTACGATACATGTTGCCAAGGGATCACCTATTCAGCCTAGAGTTTGAAAGGGACCATTTTTGCACTGAATTAATTGCACCTTCATACTTTTTTACAACTTTCTCGGGTTTTAGAGAGAAAAACAAAAAGAAGTGATAGTCGTGATGCCAAGTTTTAGATTCACATCAGGTCGAGTGATTTTGTTAATTCTGTGACAATGTGTAGTTATTACTTTCTTTCTATGGTCAAGGGTATATTTGTCATTTCACCATGCCTTTGACTTTGTATCTTAACGGAAAAATAAGAGAGTCATAGGCGTTAGTGAACTATTTACACATTTATGGCATTTTCGAATGTCATAAAACGAAGCAAACTAGCGATGACATATTTAAAAAAAAAAATCTATAGGCAAGGAGTGAAAATACGAGTTAACCCATAGTCATTTATATTATAATTTTACCCTAGTTTAATGAAACTGACTTCAATAAAATCTGTAGCCATTAGATGAACTTAGAAGAGTACAAATGGGGTTGTGGCCCATCCAAATTTTTTTTGACCCTATGTACATTTTTGTATGGTTTTCGTCTTTTTATATAAAATTATTCTAGTCTGTTATGGAAACAATAAAGTATATAACAATAAATAAGAAAAACAATGAGATAGTGAGAGAATCGAGAATTGTATTATTCATTATCAATGGTTGGTATGTATGTATAGATACAAGATGGAAGTATTCACATGATATAATTCTAATATAAGATAACTACATTATTTAAAAGATTATGGACACTCCATTCTCATATTTATCCATAACATTCCCCCTTGATTGGATATTTGCATGGCATGTATGCCTGTTTAAAACTCTTACTAGATTAAAACCCGGTGGGGACAAAATATTAGAATGAAAGAAAATAGAGTACATAAATCCTTTATACGCTCTGTAAGGTTATTGCCTCATTAATAATAACCTTGGCCGGAAAACCCTGTGGGCAGTGTGTGAAAGGCTCAAGGGCACTAAGGCGCAAAGGGCTTATGGAGCCTTGAGGCGAGGCGTAGATCAAGGCGCGGGCTTCATGATTATGAGTCGCATTAAACTAAAGTAAATTATATAGTTTAGAAAAAATTTATAGATTAATGATGATTTAATAACACTAAAAATAATTAAAGTAATATAAAAAAAATAAATAGTTAAACCAAAATTATAAAGCAAATGTATCAGATTAATGGCATAACGAGATTACGTTATCTTATGTGTAAAATAAAGGGAGGTCTGTATGTGCATACCCTTGAATTGAACGATTCATGGCACTCTAATTGATTGATTATTTAGTTTCTTAGTAGTTTCAGGTAATCTATTATTTAAAACTGTCATGAGGGCGTTGAATTGTTTAATTCAAAAAGAAAGTTTTAAAAAATCTGTCACCTTTTATAGGCGCGGCCTTGGCTTAAGCTTAAATCAAAAATAAGAGAGAATTTAAAATAAAAAGCTCTATAAATCCTCCCCAAGGCTTGCGATTTTTGTGAAGCCTTGTGCATGTGCGGTTAGCATCGATCTGAAAATATCCCTAGAGCTTGAGCTTTAGAGCCTTAGGCAGCGCTTTGTTAAAACTATGCTTGGGGTACAAAGCCTATGGTTCAACGGGAATAAGAGTGGCAACGCGTACTTGTTATCTCCCCTGATGATCAGCATCACCTTAAGCTCATTTAGTCTATTTGCTAGTCGCCATTCTCGTAAACTTTCTATAGAATCTTCTTAATGACTTTAGGGTGGATATTAAGGCTCATTTAGTCTCAGAATATGCACATTAAAGTGCTTGATAGAATTAATGTGAAATAAATTATTCTTCTACATATGTTGTTCGCATACCCATACTCTATTACATTCTCATTCATCATACATCTCATTCAAGATATATCAGCGCGAACTTTTATAAGTTTTCGATTACCAATCTCCATGTATGACCACTTGGCGAAAATTTAATGGTTCATACACCATTTTTGTTATGACATGTATAAAAGTCGATATGTGATGTCATATCTTTATAATATCAAGGGAGTCTTCCTAAAATAATGTAAACTCATAAACTTGCGAGAGTTGTTTATTCATATAAAGATATAACTTGTCTTTAATGATGCACATGATTCATCCTTAAGTATGTTAATTTCGTAACTAAGACAAATTTTGTCTTGTTTAAATTCATTTATATGCATTCATCATTTTTCAATCCATAAAATCAAATTTTATGAAAACTTTTTAAACACATCCAAATCCTATCTCTTTATGAAGTATCATTGGCTAAAAATCTCATTATTTGGCACAATATCATACAGACACCAATGTCATTATAAACATTTATGCCCAAACATATTAGATTAATACAAATCAAGTAGCGCTTCTCGAAAACTTTCTTTTACGCTTAAGGCATTCAAATTCACTAGCATGCTTCATACATTTTATATCTTGACTAATCTTCATACATCACACGAGCTCATCTATTTATTCTTTTAGACGCGATATCGATTTGACTTATTATATTGCGCAAGGACTTATAAAATATGTAATACATTATTGATCACTCACATGAGACATGTCTCCTTTTATAACATGTCTCGTCACTAGATGACTTCTGATCTTTTCATTATTTCTTGCGTCTTTACATCTTTGGCCGCTCATCTTCAACATCTTGCACTTCCTGCAGGTATTGATTCCCTGAATCTCTTCACCTATGATTATAGCGATTTTTTATGTATTTAATAATCATTACCATGCGCATTATCTTATATATGTGATGATCGACGTTGATTATTACTTTTCGATTCCATATTTTACTCTGTACAACGCATTCAGATTATTTATGAAGAAGATTTCATAGTTTTTCACGTACCCGGTGTTTTTTAATTATCTTCATGTCTAGTCCTCTTTGAGTGTTATGGGGTTTTATTACCTCGATTCTGATCATCTTAACTTTCATGCTGCCATTTTTACTATTTATTCGAGATTTTATGGGAATCGGTTAGTCTATCTGTTGCATACGTGCCATAGATCACTACCATTTTTTATTTGGTTGTTTTCTACTGGGATCAAACATTGTATTGTGAGCATTAGCAGCGTATATATATTAGTCACTTCATTTTAGGTCACTTATGTTGTGTGTTAGGCAAATTACTAGATCATGGATATAAAATTTGTCCTATGAACTTCAAGTTCATATTCATTAGTGTGAGGATTAGATCAACATTTACATTATCACTAGAATCTATTCTCATTATTCTCGCTGCTCATTCTCTCCCTGATGTGTATTTTCAATCTTAACATCGTCCTAATTTTGTGCGTTGTGGTGGTTTTTACTATGAATATATATCGCACATTTTGCATGATATCTCTACATGGGATACTATTTGGTCTGGTGACGCCAAAAACCATTATAACGAGGAGGATTCATTATGTAAATTGTTGGCAAGATGCGAATTTTTATGTTATAACATGCCCATAACTAAACTTTTGTTCTCTGTAATTATTGGCTTTGCATATAAACTGATAGGTTTTTTTGAACGTTTCAGCAAAGCAATTCTCGTTATGAACATGATGATTTATAAAGTTCTACATTATTCCAATAATTCTGCCCTGATACTTGAATAGTATTCACACACATTTCTCAATATGTTTTATTTTGGAAACCTGTGCTCGTTATTTTGTAAGTTGATGCATTATTCTCGCCAAACCTTAGTGTGTATTTAATGAACATTTTGACGATTTTGCATCGATGTTTATATACCTCGCAAAAAATGATTCACATTGGCACATGTATAGGCTATATACATGCCCTTTTCATCTTTTTCAAAAATTTTTAAGGAATGAAGGCCTTATTGTATTGTAGTTGGGGATAAAAGTTAAATATCTTAACTTGTTCATCGAGAAACAATAATAAGTAAACCATCCTTAAGAAATCTATGATTTTTCATATTCTTTCATCATTAATCATTGACCCGGGTTGGTCCAATCTGGTCATGACCAATTAGCTAAATTATCTTGGCGCATATATCTTCTCTTTGTTATATGGCCACATTTGTTATTTCCTTTCGTTTCACATCACTTAAATTTATCGTGAATCATGGCCTCAATATAACTTTTTACTTTATGACCACTTGCTGCCGCAATTGCACTTGACTTGTGCAGAGTAATGCATATAATTTATTAAGAAACTTATACGAACATCACAATCTCAGGATCTGAACATCCTATCAAGGACTCCTTTTATAACTTCTACTAGGTTCAAAATTGTGTTCACATTAGAATCATAGCATTATTAAATAATAAAAACATGATCTTACTATGGCCATTAAATCTAGGTAATTTTAAATCTCACAATATGCAACAAAATCATACATGATGTCGATTAAGCCAAATACGTATATGACTGTAGTAAAAGTTAATGGCACAATTTGAGTTAAACTAAGTCATCATATTCTCATATCTAAATATTTTCATTATCTTAGCACTCTTAGTAAGATAATACTGCGAATGACTTCACAAGTAGATAGTTAACATATATATTTCTGAATGTTAAATCCTAAATGATTTCGTGCTTAATGGCTCGTTTTTTTTCTTTTTCTGGAATGGACCAATCTGTGCTTTGAAGAACTTAGCATATCTATCATTTTTAATTATATTTGTCTCCAATAATTTATTTATATACTAAGCTATGTCGTGGTCTTCTTCACATTATATGCAAAATTAGTCCTATAGTAGTAATAAAATAATGGGAAGTCATGTTCTACATTACTATATATGATATTGATCACTCTCAGAAAAACAAGTAATATTAGCAATAAATAAGAACACACATTTTGACAAGGAACGATAGTTAATGCGCAAACATATTATTTTTCCGCAACTTGATATTGTTTTTAACAGTAATATTGTAACTTTGTATCATTCACCAATTAATTTTGTTCACTACATGTTTACTACATCCAGTTAGCCCATTCAACCATTCACATACGATCATGCATGCAATTATAGTTTGTACTTTTAAAAGTTCAAATATGTCCATAGCCCCGATATTTAATTGATCGAAACATGATATTAGTAACGTCTCTAAAACAAACAACAAGTGCATCATTATTGCTAGTAGTTCTAGATTTGTAGTGAAGTAATGAATATCATCAATGAGATTATTATGATGATATCTTACGGATCATAGCTTGGTGTTGAAAACATTATGAGTCGATACTAATAACCAAACTCGTAAATTTGAGTAAAGAATTAAACCAAATATTACTCACATTGCTAATTGGTCATCTAACATCTTTTATTAGAAAACATGTAAGTTTGTCCGTGACTTTTTTTTCACTTCTTTCTTTGATAGTATTGAGAGACAAATCAATGCACTAGACGAAACACTCTGAAGAGTTATTCATTGTAAGAAATTTTAAGTTTTCACCTACCTCATAACAAAAAGGTGTATGTTACATATACAATAACAATAAATTTCTAATGCACCGTAATGATTATAAATGTTAATATGATTTATATCTTTACACTTGTTTAACATCTCTATAGTCGAAACTCATTAATGTCAATTGACTAATAAATGCATAATTAAGCATATAGTTCATATCTTTAGGTGGTCTCATTACGTTGTAAATAAACTATAAAAATCTCATCATTCACTGATAATTTATATTAATGTGTTTGGACAATTAACATGGATCAAATACCATTAACTTGGTGAATTAAAAAATGAATATTACGATATTATTTGGTTATTAGATGTATTCAACTTGTACGTAGCTTTTAAGCTTGAAAAATCATTAAAAATATTCAAAGTGTTTTTATAATTAATTAATTTTATAAACAGTGGCGCAATATCGTGTGTTTCACAATTTTTGTGAATCAAATATGCATTCGAAAGTTATTATGTTAATAAGTCATGAATACAGACGAAAAGAGGGTCTATAATCGTCCTTAATACCCCTGTTATGATTTCTTTATCAGAACAACAAGATATTAGTTGGTTGCCTATCGTAAAATCAGTTGCTCAAACTTAACAAACAAAACTTTGCTAAAATTGAATAATGGTAATTTTCACTTTAATGACGAAATCAGTTTTGAGTTGAGGAAAACAATAAAATAATTAAAACAATTAATATCTTTTCATAAGTTACGTCAGTTACATGCATCATATTAGTTTTAAAATATATGTTCACTTATGGGTCTATCCTTATCGATATTATAAACATCTTAAAAGACAGTATACAACCGATTAAAAAGAGATCAAATAACCATGCAATGAATATGTAACGTTCAACTGATGTGCGTATAATTTAAGCATGATTCGGATCATTCGTTCGGATGCCACATATTGATCATTTAATTCCCAATAATCATGCTTATCAAAAATATATCGAGAACAATCAAATGAAAAACATAATAGAAAACTTACCTCTATAATGATTAAAGTTTGATCCGTACGTCAAATTAAATTCGGACTTTGCAATTACCATATCAATTGTAGATCGTGCTGATAACGTGTTGTGAAACAATAAAGTAAAGAACAATAAATAAAGAACACGAGATAGAGAGAATAGAGAATTGTATTATTCATCTCACAATGGAGGTATGTATATATAGATACAAGATGGAGTATTCCACAAGATACAATTATAATAAGATAACTACCAATATTAAAAGATATGGACATCCATTCCATATTTATTCATAACACTAGCGTATATATCGCCCCCTTTAAAATAAATTATTTTTAAGTTGGCTCTTTCACCAACAACGTTCAAGTTCTGTCCTTGACCGTAGCTATGAAAACACTGAAGATCACATGATACTTGGTAAGCATATCTTTGTAGTTTCATGATTAGTAGTTCTATCTATTTGCAGGGGCCGTCTCATTTATTTCGGTGGCCCCTTGCTATTATCAAAAAAAGACCCTTAAACGCACACACAAAATACACATGTATCAATAGTGCATAAACTAAGGGCCCGTTTGGTTTGTTGCTCGGAATCACAATGACTATGAGTTTGATAGATTGATTGAATGTGAATGGGTTTAAACAAATATTATAATATTTTAATCTATTATTATTTTATTAATTATGTTGGGCATACATGAAAAAAGAAAAAAAGTAATAAACTATTTTAATTTGAACTGTGATATGATAGAACAAATTAAAATAAAGATAATTAATAATGAAAAACACACTTCCATCCTCCTTTTATTTTATGGGTATGAATTCACCTTTTCATTTCTAATAATAGGTCCCACTACAAACCAAACATTAGAATTATAGAATGATTCCATTACCATAAAACAAACGGGCCCTAATTAAACTCGAGCCTCATATTGTTTATATATATAATAGAAGAGCATGAAATTTGAAGGCCCTCGTCTAACGGTGGCCCTCGTCTAACGGTGGCCCTGTACGATAGCACCTATCGCACTCCTTTAAAGACGGCCCTATCTATTTGTTATAAAAAAATTAGAAACTTTTTGTCTGCCACGTCCTTGCTATCGGCAGTGTGGCCAATATCATCACTGTGATGAGAAATAAAAGTTATTCAAAGATAGATTTAACACAAATAAACATGTTGAATGCTTTAATCTTGAGCACACGACCATCCTCCAAGGCAGTCCTAGCGTAATCCCTTCTTCAAACGTTGGATCAACACGCTTTTTTTCTGTCATCATCTCTAACAATAGGACCCCGTAGCGCTTTAAATATCCCCACTGGTTGAGACTTCATTTCCAAAATAAGCTAGCAATGTACTCAAAATGCAAGAACATCATATACATTACACTAAACCGTAGCATCCACACTGCAAACAACACAAAATCTACAAAACTTAAAAACCAATTCAGGATACTCTAGAGCTGCTATACTCACACTAATCTTATCACACAACCCTTAATAAACATATTAAACAAACGGTATAAAAATCACACTTGCACCACTCGCTTTAATAAAAACTATAATAAAACGCGTCGCCTTAAAACACTTAAACGGCAGAAACTATCACACTCGCTAATACATCCCACTTGACTACTATAAGTAAATCTTGAGGTAACAGTAAAAATAAAAACATACCACACTTCACCTAAGAACACACAACGCATTACTTAAACATCTATTTAACTCTCAACGTAGAAGATAAAAGCAATCACACTCGGATTGAGACTACATAAAACCAGTTGAAAATATGATTCAGTACTCACTATCACACTAACAACACCATTCCTCTCACACATACATCACACTTACGTATAGGGCGTCACAACAAGGCAGATAAGTACCGTCAAGACTACCATCACACCACCAAACCTCCACCACTACGAGAGACACGATGTATCACACTGCATGAACGCAAAAAGACCAACACTACGCCGGCATGGTACTCAGTCAATAGCTCGCCAAAAAATATAATACCTATAGTTCCAAATGTTTTGGGGATGATGCAAAAAACCCTACAAACCGGCCCCTGTCCTATTTGTTATAAAAAAAATTAAAAACATTTTGTCTGCACGTCCTTGCTATCGACAGTATGCCAAATCTCATCACGTATGAAAATAAAAGTTATTCAAAGATAGATTTAACACAAATAAACATGTTGAATGCTTTAATCTTGAGCACACGACCATCCTCCAAGGCAGTCCTAGCGTAATCCCTTCTTCAAACGTTGGATCAACACGCTTTTTTTCTGTCATCATCTCTAACAATAGGACCCCGTAGCGCTTTAAATATCCCCACTGGTTGAGACTTCATTTCCAAGTCCATATTCTGCGGCAGAGCCATAAAGTTATGGTCGATGGGGGCACACTTTAATAATTTTTAGAAACTATACTATAAGTCGGCTCGTTAGGGAGGCACACTATAAAAATAGCTAGATATTTTAAAAAAGTACACTATAATTTTTTTCGCTAAGGAGACACGTGCCCACCCTGCCTGTCTCCGCCCCTGCTCATATAAATAATGGTATGGTAAAATAAAAAAAAATACATGAGAATACCATAATAACACTTGAACTACTCATGTTTTCATTTTTTTTGAACAACGGATTTTATTAAGAAACTAGCAAGGAGCTAGAATTACAGAGAAATCAAAAAAGGGTTTTTAAGCCAATCATCTCAACTGAACGAAGCTTTACATCTAGACTTACACCAATAAAAAGATATGGAAACAACATCATCAAAAATAATCGCCTTTGAAGGTTTCATCTCCTCGAATAGAAGTTTGTTTCGATAAGACCACACAAGCCACCAAACCACAAAAAAAGACACATTGGATCATCATCTTAACTTTAGACTGAAGACGTAAAGAGACCATCCAGTTGATCCATTCAATGAAGGAGTTAACGTCCGAATATTCGATATCCCACCAAGAACAAATTTTGCGCGCAGAAACTTCTTCAAGGGAAAGGAGTTTTGCAAACCCGAAATCTCCAACATGAGCAACCATATCAGCATCCAATAAAATGTTGCTTGGCTTCATATCACAGTGAGCAACAATGTTTCCACAATGACAATCTAAATAATCTAGTGCACATGCCACATCTTCAACAAGGCTAATTATTATTTTTATTTTACTTTTTATTTGTTTTTAAATAGGCATTTTATTTAAAGAAAATAATAGTGAAATAGTCTATAAAATCATGGGCCAAAAAGGCCATCTTTTGTATTATGCCCAACCCATCTCACCTGAAGCCTCAAACAGGTCCGAATGAAACTAGTTTTGTTGAGTGGAACTTGTATTTGAAGATGTTTATAAATTTACCATAGTGAGATAGAGGTTTATAATGACGTCAAATCGAATATGTTTAAGTTCATCAACCTTTTCATTGCAACTAAATACACGTAACTCATTTAATACCTCATCAAATTATAAAGTTTTTACGAGTTTAAACATAGTGATAATAAGTTTATAAAATGAGAAATTAAAAAGTATATGACATAAAATTATATAAACTTTTCAAAGGGTTTATCATTGTTCATTGGAGATGCTCTTAGTATTGTATAATGATATCTTTAAGTTATTAAATACGATTTCATTAGAAAAGTAATGTATGTTAATCAAATTAGTGTATAGGTTGAATGAAGTTAGTGTAAAAAACTTTGGAGATCGAGTTTTTGAGTAAATGGTTTTTTGGAGGAAGAATATGATTTAAAGATGCTATTTTTCTGCATATTTGAAGATGGAGAAATGGAGATGGTCTAACACTTATGGAATATGAGTTGAGATCCTCAAAAAACAAGGGAAAAAAAAAACAAATGGGTTAATCCTAACCACTTATTTTTTCATCATCAACTTTTCCATCTTTTTCTTAAAACTCAAATATCTAGCAAACGATAAATCGTTAAACGAAAAAAAATACACCATCGCGACGAGTATTTTTTTATCTTTCTATAGAGGGGCACTTATATATACTTTCGACGAACTTTTTTCGAATTTTTTTTTTCAATCACGTCAGAAAAAATCTCATGGGATTTTTTGAAATCACATGAGATTGTGATACAAATCTCATGTGATTTTTTCAGACGTGATTGAAAAAAAAAACGGAAAAAAAGTTCGTCGAAAGTATCGCAACGAGTAATTTTTTATCTTTCTATAGAGGGCACTTATATATATATTTTCGAAGAACTCTTTTTCGATTTTTTTTTCAATCACGTCTGAAAAAATCACATGAGATTTGTATCACAAATCACATGTGATTTTATGAAATCACATGAGATTGTGATACAAATCTCATGTGATTTTTTCAGACGTGATTTTTTCAGATGTGATTTTTCGACGAACTCTTTTTTCGAATTATTTTTTTTCAATCACGTCTTAAAAAATCACATGAAATTTGTATCACAAATCACATGTGATTTTGTGAAATCACATGAGATTGTGATACAAATCTCATGTGATTTTTTCAGACGTGATTGAAAAAAATCAGAAAAAAAGTTCGTCGAAAGTATCACAACGAGTATTTTTTTTATCTTTCTATAGGGGGCACTTCTATATACTTTCGACGAACTCTTTTTGAATTTTTTTTTTCAATCACCGCTGAAAAAAATCACATGAGATTGTATCAGAATCTCATATGTGATTTCAAAAAATCCATGAATTTATTCTGACGTGATTGAAAAAAATTCGAAAAAAGTTCGTCGAAAATAATTGAAGGCCCCACCTATAGAACGATGATTTAATTCTCGTCGCGATGTTATGTTTCGTTTTTGGCGTAACGATTAACAGGTTTTGTGGATCTTTTAATTTTTAAAAAGAGGGTGAAAGTGGGTTTTTAATTACATTAAAATAAGAATTAATCTAAACCATTAGATGAAAAATAAAAATGGATGATAAAAAATTAAAAAATTAAAAAATTAAAAAACAAAAAAATAATAATATTAATAAAATTAAAAAATTAAAATAAAAAATTAAATATTTGCAAAATACATCCCTGTGGTTTTTTTACACAGTACATCCCTCGTGAGAAGATAACGGAAAAATATTTGCATCGTTCGTCCTCATGGATGTATTATGTCAAACGTTTGCCTAACGAAGGATGTAGACTGCCAAAACTTTCTAACATGGATGTATTGTGTGAGAAAGTTGAAACCACATGGATGTATTTTGCAGTTTACTCTTGCTTAAAAATGTACTATACTTGTCACTTTTTATCATTGTATGTAGACAACTACTTTTTTTGCCATTGTGTCGTTCAACTTTTAAATTCATGCTATTGTGTGTATTTTGTGACCATTAAGAAGGTGACACACAGACTGTGGGGTCCTATTTAACTTGTGCCCTGAAGCATAAGTTAGAAAAATGGTTAATTGCTTAAAAATGTACTAACTTGTCACTTTTTATCATTGTATGTAGACAACTATTTTTTTTGCCATTGTGTCGTTCAACTTTTAAATTCGTGCTATTGTGTGTATTTTGTGACCATTTTACTCTTACTTTTTTAAAATTTTGAAGGGTAAAATGGTCATTTTACATGCATAAATAGTTGCAGAATACACACAATAGCACGAATTCAAAAGTTGAGCGACACAATGACAAAAAAATAGTTGTCTACATACAATGACAAAAAGTGACAAACCCTTAGAAAAACTCTTCTTTTATATTATACACCTAAACCCTCACACCAAATGCACCAACATATCTTGATATAATGTAATCTTAGAGATCTTCAATTCAGCCATGGCTTTTCAATCCCCTCCATCTCAAATATAGAATTTTGGAAGAGAAAATTTGGGAGTTTTTGTCTCGGACTCGGACCTTTACTCTGAAAAAGTTTTGTTTCCTTGTCATTAATTGTAGTTCATTAAAGAATTTTGCATGAAGGTATTAGTCTAAAAGAAATTTTGTTTAAAGTTAAAACTAAGTAGTAGGGAGACAGAGGTCATCAAGGTCAAAAAAAAAAAAAAAGTCTTTTTCTTCCTCGTTATTCGAAGGTGATTACGTGGCACCAGACTGATCAGTTTTGCCCTCACCATCAAAGATGCAACCTGAGGAAGGTTTCGCTCTACGGGAGTGGAGAAGGTTAGGGTTTTGTTTATGCTGTTTATTATTAGGGTTAAGTTCATCTAATAGCAACAAACTGTTTTGATGTCTTATTATCATACATGAACATAAAACATTACCACTATATACTACTATGCTTCTGGTATTTTTTCGTGTCGATATCATACATGAGAACTTGTTTGACCGGTAAATTCTATGTAATCAATTAACACTTGTACATGTCATGTTACCTTTGTGCTAACGTAACAGTTCACGTAGACGCCACACTGTTTTTAGTTAAGTATTTAATACGAGAGGAAAGTGAATATGTCGCTGTCTCACATTTAAGCTTACATACGAAGCCTTCTAAAACTACATCGTTCAACAAGAAAAACATCCAAACAACCTTATTTGTATTATGAAAGTATGGTTCACTATAATATATGTTTCTCTTAGATCATATTGTTGTGGCGTGTCTTAACTAACCAATTCACTCTAGATTAAACAACTGTTAGATTAAATTCATGATCGAAAAGCTTTGCACTACTCATACACCAAGGGACAGACTCACGATAGTTTTGAAATTTTTCTGCACTTCGTGACCTAAAATCGGGTGTAGCACGTGTCACACCCGACACCCATGTAGGTCCGTCCCTGCATACACCGGTTCCGGCCACTACTCAAATTTTGAAAAAAATAATCAAAGTGATTTTAAGTGATTTAGAGTGGTTTCGCATGTAAGCTTAATTAGATGCCTCGTATCCACTTTCCTCTAGCCAGTAGTTTGTAGGCCGAAAAATGCATCACTGCAACACACATTATTGTGATCTCACAAACATTTTACTACTAATATTCAGAGCTTGTCTCAATTGATGTAAGCTTGTGATACGATGAACTTGAACATTAGGCAGGTAAAATAGTATAAAGGGGTGCTTTTTATAGTTTTCTTTACAGGATCAATTGGTTTTTTATCGTGATAAAATCAATTTTGTGTCTCATTCTATATGGAAATAACAATTGCTGAATTGGCTTTTAAACGATTTATACTTGTATCACGTAGTTCATAGTGGTTAGTATACTATAGTTACCTGATATTCTCATGACAGAAAAAATGCATTGCGTTTAGAAGAAAAGGAAAAGATGGAAAAAGAGTTGTTGAAGCAAATCATTGATGAAGCAAACGAGTACAAGATTAATTTCCTCAACAAGAGGAAAATCATGTGCGACAACAACATGGCAACTAATCGCGCAAAAGAAAAGGTTAATGTTTAAGTAATTTACCGTTCTAGAGAGAATAGGAGAGTCCTCACGCTTCTAGACGAGTAATCCACCTAAGTATCTGAAAGTAAGACAGAAAACCCGTTAGCTCGCCCCGGGTGATGACCCAGGACCAAGCTCGGGCGTGAGAGTAAGTACTTTTGTGAGAGCCGAAAGGGCTGTATGTAAGAGCCGAAGGGGCTATAAGTAATAAATGTGTGTGTGGTGTAATTAATGACTTGGTTCTGATGGGGATCCGGTCTCTGATTCTACTTTATATCGTAGTCTTGCAGGTGGTCTTCAGTATCTTACCTTTACTCGGCCAGATATTTCCTATGTCGTGCAACAGATATGTCTTCATATCCATGACCCTGTTAAATGTCAGAATGAACAATCTCAAAAAAACGAGAAACAAAATAATTAGAACTAGAAAACGGAAGTCGCACATGTTTTCAAAGCTAGCATGTGTGACAAACATGTGTGGATTTATATTTATTACAAGAAATAAATTGGCGAGAAATAAGAGAACGAATCACCTCTTCCCCAGGATGACCGAGGCGTTGGTGCCACGTAGTGAGACTGACAGATAGCAAAGCATGAGGAGTAAGAGAAGGTTGGGTAACAGGATAGAGATCTCCTGAACTATCGCATCTGAGGAGGATATGACGGGTCAAGAAATCATTTACTGAGAAACCAAATGCATCGAATTCAACAGTACAATTATATACATATACGGTTTCGACCCGTGAATGAGGTTGAGGATTTATAAAAGAGTGGCGGGACCAGAACGCCTGACATGGCAGCAATCACACACGTGGTGTAAGGCCCAGCCCAGATACATGTCTCGGTAAACTACGCATCACTACTTAGAAAACAATCATCATCCCATGCGACATCTTAAAACCAACCAATTATCAATTGTAACTACAAAAGATGAGCAAGGAACAATAGTCGTTTCCTTATATACTACCCTTTTCACGGTTTAATACGACATTTCACACAAAAGACGCACAACAATACCGCGCCTGCATTGAATCATTGCGCAAGGGGTGGCGCGCGCTGTGGAGGTTGGCTGAGAGCAGCTGACTCTCGCTCTCTACCATCCTTCCACTTTCCGCATCATTATATACATATACGGTTTCAACACAATACCAGAATCTTCCCAAATACTGACGAACACATATATCGTGAAGATCAGATCATCACCGTGTGTTTTTTACTGTTGTTCCATCCAAGTGAAACGCATACCACAACAATATGGAAGACCGTAATTGAAGAGACTGCAACCACAACCAGATACTTGCGGTTGCCCCGCCAAGATAATACGGGCGTTTGGTGCTTTTAAACGATAACGGAAGCGTTACCCCAAACAACCATGACCATTCGCTTTCATTTCTTTTTTATGTAAGTAAAGAATCGAATGTAGCAAACTGTCGAAGAGGTAGAGAATGCATCAGCCGTGCGTTTGCAACTTATATGACTCAGCTTTCCCAGCCACAGCGCAACGCAATCTCATCCTTGTTCAACCTAATCTAAAAACACCAAATCCAAAAAATGATAGTTTTTCCACACTTGGCAAGCCGGTAAAAAAATTTACTTAATCGAAGTCTTAAAATTGCGAGACACCACACACGATGTGCGCAAGCAGCATCAAGTTTTAATATAACCCGATTTCTATCACCTTCTTACAAACCCCACAGTAATACAAAGGCCAACAACACAACCAACAATCACCACATCAACATAACACCTATATTTTCACAATAACAAAATTAAACACAATTAAACCTAAAAAAAAAACAAATGCAAGGAAGACCAGAAACAACAAACCTGCATTATTGAAGTGTACAAACATCCGCAATGAGCGTGAAGTGCTGATTAACACATATGAAGTGTCATAAAACGCTACAGGGTATAGTTGTTAAATCATGAACGACCAAAGAAATACCCAGAAAATTAAACCATAGGTCTCAGATTGATGATCTATATGTGCGTTGAATCTTAGAAAGACCAAAGAATTACTCCAGAAAATCCAAACCAATCAGTAACAAACAATGGTGTATGAAAGAGAAATTGTTGACTGTATGTGTGTTCTTGATTGTACCCCAGCAAAATCCAACCAACAATAACAACAACAGTGATAGTGATGATCTCAATGTATGGATACTGAAGATGTTTTTAGGGCAAGACCTCCAGTAATGGCGTTGAAGACCCGTTATATTTAAGTGAAGTATAGTATATATAAAAAGACGACATTATTGGGGTCTGGACGCAGTATGTAGAGACAAAGAAACAAAGTCATCATGCCAAGATTATACACTGATATGCGGCACCCTATTTCAAAACAAAACGACACCCTTTTTCTTCCATCTTTGATTGTATATGCGTAATATAAATTTTTATTTTTCTATATTCTAAAAAAGTAAATATTTAGTTTACTTTAAATAAATAGAAAAAAAATCGCGAGGAAATGGGTAAAAAAGAAATGTTAGTTTAAAGATGAGGTTTCTATGAAGTTGAAAATTAGTATTTGATTATTTCGTATATAAATGCGCGCAGAATTCGGATCGTAGACCGATAAGTATGACCGCACTTTCAGATGAGTGATAACTTCAACATTTTATAACGCGATACTTTGTACTATTGGATCTTCAAAATAAAGCGTTATACCAACTTGTACAGATATATACGAATACAACAAGTCATGCAAGGAAGACTGTCTAAAATCGACATTTTGCCATCCGAGTTAAATAAGGAGAATATGAAGTTCCACACGTTTTTCCTAAAACCAATCAGAAGAGGTTCCGACGTCTATGATCATCATATAGTAAAAAGCAAAACCCATAATAAGATGTAGCACAAACGGTTGTAATCGAGTGATTTTCTTTCCTTTTATAAACGTTGTTCTCTAAACGTTTCTTATACGAGTACACGTGTTTGTTCGAGCACCTTTCTTTAAAGAGTACCTATCATTCTTCACTATTATACAAAGCTTTTAAGAGTTTTTTCACATTGCAATAAAAGTTTTTTAGAAAGATTTGATAAATATCAATGGTATGTATGAGCGGCAAAACTATAGTCCTGAATAAAATGGTGAAATGAGTAGATATTTATAAGTTAAAGTGTTTAAATTTTAAAAATTAAAAAAGTTGTTTTTATATATATAAAATAATGAAACGCTTGGATTTTTTTGTGCAAGGCATCAATCGCCTGCTCGACCCTCCTCGCCTCCGGACCTAGCTCAACCGACTGGGTCACTATAGGGGCGACCGGCGACCGACTGGGTCGACCGACCTATAATGCCCAGCCTTACGAAACATTTGTTCAACTCTTTATTATTTAAGGGGTTGGTTATTAAGATCCCCAAAAGTGTTGCCAATACCTCTTTGAAAATTTTAAATTATTTTTTATTTATTTTTTAATTTTTATAATTTTGTTTGTATTATAAACTGTGAAATAAAGAAAATGGAATGGAAAGTATAAAGTTTGATAAGTCAAAAACAGTAAAAATAAAAAATACGGAGCATTACCATGTTAATAAAATAGGTAAAACTGGTGAAAAAAATGCGAAACAAAAGTTATAAAGTTTTATAAGTCAAAAAGTGTAAAATGTGAAAAATATAAAACGAAAAAACATAAAAAACTGTGTTTTCATATTAATAGAGCGGATATTAGATGGAGAGTATTTATCGTAAGAGGATAGCAATAACATGACTCATTATATATATTATCATTTGAGATCCGTTGACTTTTGCACATGTACTGTTCATTTTAAGCACTGTAGCTACAGTGCTACAATGCTGGCCCAAAAAGAAGCCCAAAAAATTTAGCCCAAAAATTTGGGCCGTCCCAATTAGTTTTTTTTTTAAATTGTTGGCACAAAATAGGGAGGAAAAAAATATTACAAAAGTACCGACGCATTCAGATAAAAAATACATGTAGTAACATTTCCGAATTGACTTAAACAGTGTCATTTTACACCATGATACCAAAAAAATAAATTCGCAAAAAAGATAAAAAAAATAAAAAAATTAAAATTTTAACGCCACGCAACAACGCGTAAGACCATAAAAAAACTACTAAAGACGATACTGAAAAAGTAAACCCGCACTATTAAATATGAGACCGACAAAATAAACTCGCACAAAATTAAAGGGAAAAAAAGAATTAATGACACGCAACAACGCGCGAAAAATTAACGCCCCGCAGTAACGCGCAGGAAAAAATAAACTTACACTATTAAACATAAAAAAACTCGCGAAAAAACAAAAAAATAAAATAAAATAAAAAATTAACGCCCCGCAACAACGCGCGAAAAATTAACGCCCGCAGCAACACGCGAATATCTTTGCTTGTTATTATACAACACAATAGTTTTTTATTCATACCAAAATAAATGCAAGCATCCCAATATGGCCTTTATGTTAGAATACGGCATAATTTTTTAAAGAGCGGTTGTGGGCATATGGGTGATTTTAGTTTTTAACAGCTCTTTGTATATTTAGAAAGCTCTTCATAAGAGCTGTCAATTTTGGAGCTATTTGTTTGAACTAAAAGCTAATAGCCTGTTTATCAAAACCGAGCTTTAAATATGAAGAATATTATTTTTATAACAAAAAGCTAATAGCTCTGTAACAGCTCTTGCCAAACAGGCCCCAAGTCTTTTGTAAAAACTATTACTATTTAATGTGCATTGCAATAAATGCAAAAAGCTATGAAAAAGTTTTTGCATTGAAAATGCTCTAAGGACTGAAGTATTTTACAAATCCATGAAACAGAGTAATTATTGACGTTATTTCTCATGAAAAGTCGTTTTTAAATGCCCTGGTGCAAAGTAATATACAAAGTTCAAATAAGACTAGATTTTAAATCTCGTTGGATGTATTTCTTAAGATAACTTGACTAAGTGCGAAAACAAGCGTGTCAATGTCAGTTAGATCGCGTACATCAAAGTAAGGAAGATACATTTTTCGGTTTACATGTTTATTTCTCATAAGTCACAATTAACCAACAATATGAACTTTTAGGTAGACATAAGTCCTGACCCTTTATATAATGTGTTGTGAAAATGTGGAAGTAGCAGATGGAGTGGATCTTAGCATAACCATTTTCAACTCTTATCAAAAAGTCTCGATTTACTCTTAGTTATATAAACAAGTGTCTGACCTTATCATATACTACCAAAAAGCCATATTCAATTGCCTCTTTGTTGAGAAGAGAGGATTGAGATAGCAAATAACAAGTGGAGGGAGGTTCAAAGAAGATGGAGACAAGGAGATGCCTATATGGAGAAAGCCACTAGTGGTTTACCAAGTGGTTTTCCCGTTGTTTTATCCCATTTTCAACTTGTCATCAACGTGGCTTTGTTTTGTTGATTCGGTTTTTTATTATTACTAATTACTATTACTAAATTTATTTAAAGGGCCGTCCTCGGGGTAAGAATTGAATTTAATGCAGCGATAGGTCAACTCGCCGGAACCCGGTGACCATGTCTCAAACTCTCATTCTTGCCTGAAAACCCGGCAAACCCGATTGAAACCCAACCCGGTTAATAAAATATTGTTAATTAAATGGATAATCTGTGTGCTATATATATCCATCGTCCCACACACAGTTTTAGAAAAACACACACACAAACCCACCGTCTCAACATCTTTCTCTCAAATCCACCGCCTCCCACATCTCCCTCAAATCCGGTGAACCAATTGAGAATCTACAGTCATAATGTTCATCACCCGCCTCTCAAATTCTTATCAGTACCTCACACCACAAATCGAGATCAAATAATTAATGAAACAAATAAAATAAAAACCCTCACCTGCACATGCAATCCAAGATAAGAAAAGGGGGAATTTAATCTCCAAAATTGGTTGCTATGACGATTCAAAAAAAGGTTTATACAAATGCTACGACTGGTGATAGTTAAGGTGACCATCACTTTCAATTTTGGGGCTTTTTTAATCAGTTATTTCAGAAATTTAACAATTATTATCGCTTATTCGTATATAAAAATTGAATCTTGACATTAAGGTTTTTGCATAATTTAGGGGTTGTAGCTTGGGAAGCTTATGATGAGTTTGGGTACAAGGAGCTTGGGTATGAGAAATCTTGCCCGTGAGTTTCACTTTTATCCTGACGAAAGCATTCTCAGTTTATGTTTGTAATATTTTTTTGCTTACCATGATTTTAGGTATTAGTTTGTTTGGGCATTGGGATTTGATCAATTAGGCAACACCGTGTATATGTGATGTACACGGTGTGTTCCGTTAATTTGTTAATATATGTGACGTAGACTGACTTAGGTATTTATTTCTTTCTGATGTTGGCAGCCTAGGTTACCCGTTCTCTGTCAATCGCGACTGCGCAAAATGTTTAGGCTAATAGGAACCCAAACGCTGAAAGCCATCTTTTCAATGCCGCGCGTGTAACATCCCCATTTTGATAAATATAACAGCAGAAGCTAATCTAGGGTATTACTTCATGAATCACAGACACGTATCATAGAAAAAACTACCAAAAGAACGTTTTAAAAGATACGTTATCATTCATTTAAAATCAGAGTTTTACAAGGCAGGTCCCCAAAATCTAGAAACATAAAATGTGAAGATCACAAGTTTTTAGCCCAACTTCGAGTCCTATGCCCTCCGTGCCATAGGTTTTTTGCTCAATTACCTAAGACAAACATCTAAAAAGGTCAACACAAAGGTTAGTAAAATTCATAGGGTTTTTAGTTATAATAAGTTGCGTACAAGTTAATTGGTGTAACGTTGTTATACACCCATAAGTGTAATAATTTTAATGAGTACAATTATTATGGAAATCAGTATTATTATGAAAAACAACATTATCGTGGAGAACAGTTGAATGCAAGGCATCATAATGGTAATAATTACAACGAATACAATTATCATGGGAAAATGGTAACATTATTATTGCACCTAAGCTCATGACACCAATACGTTAACAGGGAAAATCACCGTAGTGACATTGTTTGAGGAACAAATGTCCCCTGTGAAAAGGTAACTTGCCAACTTACCAATATATTGTCCAAATATAGTTCGTTCGCTACCCGATGAAGGGTAATACAAACGGGAGTCGCACCCCCAAAGAGATCTATTCACAATATTACGGGCTCAACTCGTAAGCAATTAATGGTTCAAGATATGGAAATAAGGCATTGGAAGGCTACTTAAGCAATAATATATCAGGATGGCATACAGTTGGAATAACACTTGCATTTATGGTAAAATAATCATGTTGTTCAAAATTCATAGTTTAAGCATGTATCCCCCTCGCGGGTTTATAAAGCATGTAAATAAGTAAAAGCGAGGCTATGAACTTCACCTGATAGGTAGTTGTAATAAATATTCCAAAATGTAAGCTGACGACTTTATCACAATCTTAACAGAGAAGGTTGATATAGCCAAGAATGATAGTAAACAGCCACGTCACGCAACATGAGTAAATATGTCAAGTCTTAAGAAGATTGTATTCTAGAACTTTGGTTTTAATAGTTTAATATTGTTATGAGTTTGATTGGAGATTTTAGAATTATTGTATCACCGTTCGGGCCATCATATTTCAGAAGTCATTCAGTAAACGTTTGAGGAGCTAGGGCACTTTAAATCGTAAACCCAACAACTCAATCAGAACGTAATACCAAGATGAAACCCCTTAATACGAAGCTCCCTAGTATTGTGATACGATATAGATTCGGGATAGGATTTTTAAGAGCACATCGATGATGAATTTTATAACAGTTATAACATAATCTGTTTTAAGCATTTTGTCTTTTAAGGTTTTGAACACATTTCTACACTTCTTCAAAATGTTACATTTTAGACCCTTAAGAATGAAAAATGGCAAAATATACCCTTGGAGTTTTCACTTTTATAAGTTTGGTCCTTTTAGTTTAAAAGATGTACAAAGTAAACCTTGTATTTTGGAAAGAGACATAATAGAACCTTGTAGTTATAACTTTGATAAAATGACATTTTCAGCCCTTTTAGTTATAAGTTTCAGAAAGTTACGATATATACCCCTTGCATGGAATACTTTTGCAAAACAAATCCAAAACGCCATGCAAGCTTATTTTAAGATTCCAAATGATATTTTCAGGTGATAGCTTATTAATATAAGCTAAAATATGAAGGTTTAACGTAACAAAAGTTTAAAATAACGATTCGTTAAACTAGAAATCCAAACGGGTCGTTTTAGGGTTAAATAACGAAAACGCGTAGATTTTTAATTCAAATTCCTTCAAGACTTGATAAAGTGATTATATTAACATTAATTTAACTTGATAGAATATATTATAACAACATTTAACCATTATAACGATTTGATTTAAGAAAAACACAAAATTAGGGTTTCGGTGCACGAAATTGGATCAAAAAGTGAGAAAACAAAGGGTTGTGAGTTTTAAAACTTTAACTGAGAGTATATTTAGGATCATATAAACATTATACGAGGGTAGGAGCGGGTATGAAGATCATAGAACCTGGGTTTGAGCTTTAAAGATCAACAATGAAGGAAAACAGGTCGAAATGGGTAGAAACGCTTTGTACGCCTAGGTTTTTTTTCTTTCGGGTTTCAAGGCTTCAATCCTTCTCTTGATTATTATTCTTGGGCCTTATTAGGAGCTTCTTGAGTAGAGATATGTTGCTAGTATGGGTTATAGAAAGAAGAAGTGGGGGATGAATGAGAATGATGGGTTTTGAGCTTTATTTATACTCGAATGGAACTTGGAGGCCAAGGAGTCTTAGTACTCAAGGTTAGGACATATGTATCAGCTAGAGGGTGATGTGGGAAGGCTACATGATGATTTTATAAGGCTAGAAACTAGCTTGAAATGTTGTTTGGGGTCTTGTGGTGCCGCAGGTAGCTTGGAGCCAAAGGAGAAAGATGTGGGAGCCTTTTTGTAAACAAGATGATGAGCTAGAATATTAGGAGAGTTGCTAGTAAAGTTGGTTATAGGTGAAGTAGAGGGACATGGAGGTTGGGTGTTTGCATGGTTGCTTGAAAAAGTGTGTCCAAAAAAACCAAAGAGGGGTTTGGGTTTCGAATTGGGTCGAACTGAGGTTTTTCATGGTTATATTTTTTATAGCTGCATTTGATAGTATGAAAGTTTAAGGACACCAGACTTCTAATTAAGAGTTTACAACAAGTTTATGATTGGTGGTTCGAGTTTCAAAATGTGGTGAAAATAAGGTAAACGGGTCAAGTTTGAAATTAGGGTTTGATTAGGGTTTTCTTTGGTTTAAATACGTGTACATTGTTGAAAAAATGGTGAAATGTGATGGAATGTGGGTTTTTGAAAAGTTGTCCAGTATGTATATTACAAACATATTTGAGTATTAGGTTTAGGTTAAAAACGGTGATAAAAACCATAGAAACGGGTCATGGTGTAGTATTTTGCACGGGTTAGGGTTTATAGGATTCCATTTCATGAAATCTATGAAATTAGATAGATTATAGAATGTAAATGAAGTGCATGACTTGCTTGTAACTTGTACTTGATGGATTGTACAAGTTTCCTTCGAAAAATGGAGGTAAAACGGCTATTTTAGATGTCGTGCATTAATGACTTATACATTATGCTTTAAAGGACTTGTACCTTATTTTGGAAGGAAAATATATTCAAATGATATGTTATATTACTTGTACATATGCTTTAAGAATCTTGGCAATTCACTTAGATATTACCTTTCATGGAATTTAGGGTATGTAAAGGGTAAACGATAACAGTTTAAAGCCTGTTACTTGATATAACGGATATTAAGAATAGTGACTTGACCATATTATGATGTTGCTTGACAATATATGTAGATAGGATTGCCATAGATAGGTTGCGTGAGCTCGTTAACTTTAGTTATGCAAGTTGCGTTGCATATTGAGATATTGGTAATGTAAGTAATGTAATAAAGCGAAAAATTTCCCTGAAAAATGCGGTTCATATATAATAGATAGATAGTACATTGCATCTAACTTAATAGATGGATATTTACATTGATGAAAATTGCGGGTTGTTATAGTCTCCACCCCTTAAAGAAATCTCGTCCCGAGATTTAGTTGAAAGTTGTAGTGGAATTGATATAGAATAGGATGTAGGTACTGGGCATGAATTGATCTTTATGTTTAGGCTAATCAAGTCACAAGTATTCCACGTGTGTGAATGCATTATATAAATTATGTTGCGCACCATAATTATAAGTGTCACCCTTTCCTACGTCTACTTACTTCCAAGATACACATCACTAATAACTAGAGGTAGAAAAATTATATAAGTTATAATAGTTACGTATATATTTGGTAGCAAATTTCTTACATACACTGCTTGGGAAAATAGAGTGGCACGGAGGACATTGATGGCAAAAGAAAAGTAGTTATAGTTAAGATTTCAACATTGTTCTCTATAACGTGGCTCTGATACCATTCTGTAACACCCCCATTTTTATAATATAGCAGCGGAAGCTAATCTGGGGTATTACTTCATGAATCACAGACACAATCATAGAAAACGACTCAAAAGAGACGTTTTTAAAAGATACGTTATCATTCATTAAAATCAGAGTTTTACAAAGGCAGGTCCCAAAATCTAGAAACATAAAATGTGAATGATAACAAGTTTTAGCCATCTTCAAGTCCATGCCACTCCATGCCATAAGTTGCTCAAATACCTGAGATAAACATGCATAAAAAGGGTCAACACAAAGGTTGAGTGAAATTCATAGGTTTGAAATGTAATAGTTAAATACAAGTTATAATGGAAATATTGGCATTGTAGGGACAATTATCATGGAGAACATTTATTCATATGGAGAACAGTATTATTATGGAGAACAATATTATTATGGAGAACAATATTATCATGGAAAACAGTTGAATATTATATGGTTGAATGCAAGTTTAATAGTGATTGGGCTACGTTGTTATACACCCGTTATTGGTAATAATTGTAACGAATACAATTATCATGGAAAAATGGTAACATTATTATTGTACCTAAGCTCATGACACCAATACGTTAACAGGGAAGATCACCGTAGTGATATTGGTTAGGGACAGATGTCCCCGTGGAAAAGGTAACTTGCCAAGGTTACCTATTAGGACAAATATAGTGCGTTTGGCTACCCCAAGCATGGGTATACAAACGGGAGCCGTCACCCCCAATAGATCTATTCACAATATTCGCGTTCACTCGCAATGCAAGTAATTAATGGTTCATGATATGGAAATAATGGCACTGGAAGCTACTTAGGCAATAATATATCTGGATAGCATACAGTTGGAAAAACACTTGCATTCATGGTTTATATCAGGTATCACAAGTTTATAAAGTATTCAAAAGATTGAAATGTAGGGTTATGAATTCATTAAGTCTTTGAAAAGTAATCACATTGTTATAAGATAAACGAATATGTAAAAGAGTTTGTAATAAGCATGTATCCCCCTCGCGGGTTTATAAAACATTTAAGAGATTGAAATGCGAGGCTATGAACTCACTAAGTCTTTGAAAAGTAATCACATTGTTATAAGATAAACGAGTATGTAAAAGAGTTTGTAGCAAGCATGTATCCCCCTCGCGGGTTTATAAAACATTTGAAATATTGAAATGCGAGGCTATGAACTCACTAAGTTAAAACGTATTTAATTTAAAATGCGTCGATCGTTAATTAATAACGAAGAATGTGTCGGGTTTTAATAAAAACAAGTTTAATAACTTTTATTTATATTTTTAAAATTTATATAAAATATATTATTTTATATTTTTAATAATTATTAAATTTTACAATATAAACCCTGGAATTATAATATAACAAAACTAGTCCTTTTAGTATTTATCAAATAATCCCTTGACTTTATAACTTGGCAAAACTTACCCTTGAAGTTATAACTTTATTAAAATGACATTTTAAGCCTTTGTACTTGATAATTTCAAAAAGTTACAATATATACCCCTATGCATGGAAATTATTATAAAATTAGTCCTAATTTGCATGCAAGCTATTATTAACATTCCAAAAGATATTTGCAGGTTATAGCTTATTAATATAAGCTAAAATAAGATGTTTTAACATAACGAAAGTTTATAATAACGATTCGTTAAGCTAGAAATCAAAACGGGTCATTTTAGGATTTTAAAACGAAAACGTGTAGGTTTTTAATTCAAATCTTATCAAGACTTAATAAAGTGATTATAATTGTAACATTTCTCAATTTCAGGTCATTTTACGACATCTATTATTCGTCACTATTTATTTTGGTCCGATACGCGTTTACTTTTAAATTAACTTTGAAGCTAAATCGCGTAGACTAGAAATAATCATTTAATGTAAACAGTTATCAAATAAATTAAGGTTTACATAAACCAAGTAGTAAATAATTATTAAATTTGCATTTATTTTTTTATTGGTGACGTAAAAGGTTTACGCTTCGCGATAAAATACATTCGGACACACCCCGGAAATACCTAGACTTACCTAGACTCAAACCAATACCCACTTTGAAACCTTAAACATAAAAATTAAATCAATTCTTGTGAAATCTCCACTATGGCCGAATATTGGGCACCAAACCCACTAGAAATCTTCATTTTTGATCCTTAAGTACATGTACAAACTCCCTCTAATTAATACTAGTACTAATGGTCCCTTAGCTAACATTTACACAATGGTTAATAACCTATTTGGTCTCTTTTCTTGCCTATGCCATGGTTAAACACAACATACAAAAAAAAAATCATAGGATTTCCAATATCTTAGCAAATCTTGTACCAATATCCTCTAATTAAAACTTGTACTTAGTGGTTTAACAAAACTATGTGTAGTTAACTAGAAACTTGCAAAAACTACTACCCTAGGGCGGTTTGGTTTGTTTGTGTGACTAAGAACATGTGACTGATGTTTTATGCGCAGTAAATACTCACATAATCATACCACTTTACAACTCTTACAAAACATTAAACGACTTAAACACATACATCCCTTTGAGTCGAGGTCATAAAACGCGTAACCACACATTCCCTTTGTCCCACACGAAGTTGTAACACACGCACGGGTTTACACGAACTAGGGTTTGAGTATACATTAAGCTTTGAAGCTTGGGTTATTATTTTGGGTCGTGTCTCATACGTGGGTAGCTTCATTTCGCACACACGCTCGAGAACAAAACTCTAGGACCACTGTAAGTCACATCGAACCTATAGCAATTGAATTATTCATGTTTTTCCCTGTTATACTAGATTAAACGATCACATATGTTATACATATGTACTAGGGAAATTCACTATGTTAATAAGAAACGAGCGATTTTATTACGCAATAACCATTACGTAAACCGATCTTGAGTGGTGAAAGTGTCAAGGAAACACGAAACCTATGGATTTATTTAACAAGCAAAGGCTTTTAAAAACCTTTTAATTATATAAAAACCTGTAACCTCAGCAGTATACATATACCTTATACACTAATTTAAATAAAAACAAAACGTAAACTTCGTTGTGAGAACCATACACGATGTGCTTGGGAATACGTACGTGCGACATTGTGTAAACACTTGCATTAAGATACGACGTGTATATAGCTCAATACAACATTTTTGCCACTAGGACTTTTGAAGGTATATGTAAGTTCTAGGAGAAGCAATGGCCACATGGCTTGTAAAATACTCAAGTGAACACGGCCCGGCCTACAGCCCAACAGTGAGCCCACGGCGTAATAATAAGCTCATCGAGCTTAATTGATTGACAAAAAAATCTAGTGAACTTATATATGATATACATGCTCGAACAAAACTCCTATTGGGCCTTTAGCCACGTTCAAAGCCAAACGAGCCCAATAAGTCCACCCGGGGAGCCACAACTTAATTATAAGCTCTATGAGCTTATTGAGAGTCATACAAACTTAGTTGAAACATATATGGACCCTAATACTAATTAGAGAACCTAGCCGAACCCATAATGGACTTGTTAGCCCATTTGCGAGTCCAACGCGAGCCAATAAGCTCACAATAAGCTTAAACAGCTTATTGGTGAACTTATATAGTTTTGATGGGCTCAATAGACTTAGGAATAACTAATGGTCCTTAATGGACCAAGCCAAACCGTTTGGAATACTATTCGGGTTCCTATTGAGCCCAATAAGCCCACATTTAAGAACAGCTTAAACAGACTCAAATGAGATTATTGAATATGGAAAATAAGTTGAAATCAATAGGGAAACCCTAGTGGACCTTTTGCTAACATTCGATAAAGGTTGTTGGGCCAACGAGCCCAATAAGCTCAAAATAAGCTCATCCGAGCTTATTAATAAGCCAAACTGATTTGTGTAGCTTAAATAAGCTTAACAAGTGCTTTTGTACCTTTAAAATCTTAATAGGACCATTAAATAGCTTGATGGGCCTTAACGGGCCCAATAAGCCCAATAAGCTTAAATAAGCTCATCCGAGCTTATTTATAAGCCAAAACAGTTGGCTTTGCTTATTAGAGCTTAATAAAACTTGTTTCCACTTGTTAGAACTTAAATGGACTTAAAATGCGATTTTTGCAAAGATGAGGGACTAAAAGTGTAAATTACAAATTAGAAGGGTCAAAACTATCAAAAACTGTTTCCTATAATTCCAAGGGTTGTTTTGACAACTCTGGAAACTTAAAGGACTGTTTGAGGACATAAGCACTACAGGTATAATTATTGGAAAGTTGAGGGACTACATGGTAAAACATTGAAACTAATGGTTTAAAAAATATAAATAGTATATATTTATTAAACTTAGGGGCTGTTTTGTAAGTATGGAAAAACCTAAGGGGATTTTATAACAAAGGTTATTGATAAACATTAGCGAACGGACGAATTATATTCGGACGATAAAACAAGTAAACTACTATGATTATAATAATAATAGATAATTATTCACGTTATAGCATAACTTAGCCGTAAAAGTCGAATACATTTCCCAAGAGCCATCAAGTAATTTCAAAAATGTAACATATGTGCACCACCACACAAGTTATAACAGTATATATAAACTAACAAATTATTATAGTTTATACCTTGAGTCTTTAGACTAAACTTGTAGACTAAGACTAGTCGTATTTACTTAGGTATCTGACGGTGTGATTTCATACTTGGATATATATTATCATTTCCAGTGACTATTTTACTAATGGGGGTTCATAGCACCCAAGTTTTACAATTATTTAAATATTTACATCTTGGGAGAGAAACATGCTTGTTTACAAAATGAAAAAAACGCAAGTGTAATTTATCTATGATTACGTGTTTTCCTTATAGCGAATAACCCACTAACCCATTATCAATAACTGTCAATTACTGGAATTGTGAGCGCGAATGTTATAAATCTATCTATTTGGGATTGGACATCCCCGTTTGGTTGAGTAGCGCTCGACTGTTCCGTGTTGTCGTACAAACTACCGTATACCATGTCGGATTGGGTGTTGATGGGTTAAAACATCATTTACGGGACATATTTATTGCAATTTTAATTGCATTCATACATGTCGAGCTTCAGTGCTGGAGCTTAGGAAAACGTATTACTTTTTTATGATGTTATCATTTTGTTGCTTTAATACATACATTTTGAAATCTGCGGACCTAGCAAATTGATTAACTATAAACCTATGAATTCACCAACTTTATGTTGATTTTAAGCAAGTTTTTCTCAGATCAATAAAGGCACGAGGTGCATGATAATTGGAAGACAATAATGAAGAGTCATATCAAAGATATGGGTCTTATTATAAATTTTGATGAACAAATGTTATAACCGAAATCTTTATTTATACTGTTTGAACAAATTGAAGCCATGAGCATCATATAACAGACAAGAATAGTAGTAAATCTCTAAAGTATCTTTATTCAAGAAACACACGTTAGATGGTCATTCTCATATCTAGTGGCTATTGCATCTAAGAAGTAACGCCCCGGATGAACATATCTTCCTCTGCTTTACAAAGATTTTGGTGGAGGTGTTACAGATTGGTAACAAAGTAGCCAAGGTTATAAAGAACCGAGGTCAAAAGATTTTTTTGTCCTGGACTATAACCATTTCAACATACTGATTTTCACAATTGGATTTGCACGGAGATATACATACATTACTTGTTTAGCATTCTAGGATATATGCTTACATGAACACAACCCCTTTTTGTTTTAGGCATTAAGTAATTACTAAGTGTCATACCATTAGACATACGTAATAAAAAAATTATATTACGTATAGTACTATAAGAGACTTATAGATATAACATAGATACCACTCTTATAATTAAAACTTATAGTCATATCATACCGATATCTCTTATAAGTAATACTTATATAAGCTATTTTTGCTTTTTGAAGTAGTCGTGTCTTCTGCATCATATGCGGTTACCTACACTCTCGTCTACACCGACTCTTACCCGGCAGAGCCTACTGGGGAGCCGATGATGAAGGAGTTTACGCCTGAGGTAGGTGCATTCCACGGGTCATCGTATAGGATACGACGGACTCCCTTACAGCCAGAACCCCAACCATTCACCTGACAACATACCAGCCAGGAGGATCCACATCCACCGCCAGTTCCTCAGGACAGGATGACGTGATCATAAGTTCATACAGCCCAGATCTTGACGTACGTGCCAGAGCCTATATACCCCTAAGTATATACCTTTGGATAAGAGCATGAGTTCTTCCCAGCTGAGGAGCTGCCATTACCGAAATCTGTAGATTACCTACTGCTGAGTCTAACCCGGATTAAGTTGCAAGAGTCGGATCCCGAGGAGAGATCCAGAGGAGTACGAGGAATGAGAGACAGAGATGGTCTCTGGTTGACTATCCTATGGATGGGGGAGATGATGATAACGGCGATTCATTCTAGGGAAATGACTGCCAATGAGTAGGAAGAAGGATGAGGACTAAGAGTATCAAGGACGAGGAGGAGGAGGAGGCACTAGCTCCGGCCTACACTGCTGTTGTTTGTACCTACTGATGCGCCTGTTTCCCACCTGAGGGCACAGACTTGTTATAACAACCACCCTCACGACTGACATTATGATGGGGCTAGGAAGTTCCTTCTGGTACACAGACCTTCATATCCCTTCCACCAGAGGCATAGGTCTAGAGTCTTCTGGCCATGACTACTTACTCCATCACCATCACCACCATATCTTCACTATTCACCACCCTACTCAGAGAGCTCCTTGTTAGGTGGCATGGACTCACCTGCACATACATCACCACCTGCGACCACCTGTGCCATCACCATTACTAACCATCATCTGGTGTCCCCCATCCAAAATCCAAACACTCTAGGATAGCAATCTACTCATGGCCCATATTGATGCAATTACTGTCAGCATTACCATCTACCTCAACGAACCGCGACCACTTAACCCACCATCTCTATACATAACCACCACCTGTTGACTGTAGTGAATGAAATTCCAGAAGTCTGAGCATGCCACCGCGACAAGAGTGTTGTGTTTGTCCACTCTTAGGCTCCGCGATATGAGATCGTGAAGAGTTCTACTGCTAGACCTAACCAGAGTCAGTGGGATAGAGTATGTGTTTGTCAGCGCAGTTAGATGCAGAAGAGAGACGCTAGGGAGATTATAGATGTTGGCTACGCATTAGGTAATACTGGGTAAGATCCGACAGAGGGCCAGTTCCTGAGATAACCCTATGACAGTGGAAGAGTCAATACTTGGGTCACAGAGCCTTGCTGAGGCTCCATGAGACATGAATCACAGGAAATGTATGCCTTACTAGAGGAGGCTCAGGATAGTAGGTCCTCGTATATCACAAGAGAGCCGATATGGACTTTCAGCAGTGGGTCCGACTTAATTAGGGATAGGAAGACTCTACAGAAGACAGATGAAGGTAGAGGAGGAGGCGCAATATGCTTCCCGAGATGCATGGGCTCACTCGATACGGGAATTGATTCAGGCAACCCAGTCCGGAGCTCAAACCCCCGTGAATCATGGGTAGCACACGAGACCCGATCTTCAGGCACCATCAAGAAACAACAACATCTGCAGGTACACTCAATCATACACAACAACGAGGTACATGAGACTCGCTTTTCCGATGTAGAAAGGCAGATATTCATCCAGAAATAACCAGTGGTCCCCCAGACACAAAGAAACCTTTAAGAGCAAAATGGCGTCAAGTCTACCCAATATGGGGACAGGCGAAAAGAAGCCGTATGGGGGATCTTTGCCTAAGTGCACCAAGTGCCATTTTCATCACAATGGCCCGTGCACCCAGAAGTGCCACAAGTGCAACAAGGTAGGGCACTTTGCCTGCGATTGCAGAGAACTTGACCACTACACAAACATTGCTAAAACTCAAAGGGAATGGGGCCACGGTCCACAAGGGTAATTGTTGTTTTTGAGGTGGAGCAATAGGCATTTCAAGAAGAGATTTCCACTAAGTTGAAGAATAAGGATGGAGGAATTAAATCACAATGCTGTGTTTATGCATTGGGAATGCAGAGAAAAGGGAATGCATCAAGGAACCCGGATTCCAATGTTGTTACGGGTACGTTCCTCTTAAACAACCCCCACCTCTATCTAATCGACCACAGGTGCAGATAGAAGTTTTTATATCACTGCATTTAGTTTCTTGTTGCCCATCGTCCCAACTCCATTAGAAAAGAGTTATGAATGTCGAATTAGCTGATGGGAAAAATAGATGGGTATAGACCCTAATTAAAGCGGTTTGTTGTGGGAGTTGCACCGTTTACATTTCCTAGTACCACCCCTATCCCACATAGATCCAATGCCCTAGAACTGGGTAGTTTCGACGACAATTATCGGATGGACTGGTTAAGAAGATGTCACGGCCGTGAATCGTGTGTCGATGAAAATACTTATACAAGTTTCCCGTATGGGAATGAAACTTTTGACTTTTTTGTGGCAACGAAGTAGCAATGAAATAGAATTCTCTTGCAGATTATAATCCTCATATTCAAAAGCTCAAGAGTACATTGCAAAAGGATGCCAGGAGGTCTTTTGTCGTAGTACATCCGCCAAGAAAGAGAAGGACAATCAGAAGGAAAACAAATTAGGACTACCAATCGTCCTGAGACTTTTCCGTGAAGTGTTTCCGAGGACTTGCCAGGTTCTTCCTCCCCGCTCGACCAGTAGAATTCAGATCCGATCTATTCCAGCGGAGACCGCTACCGAGCTACAGCATACTCGTGTATCGATGGCTCATCCAAAATGAAGAATATCAGAGCAACTACAAGACTTTTCTTGACAAAGGTTTCATAAGACCTATTTCTCACCTTGGAGCCTCGATCCTGATTTGTCAAAACGAAGGATGGTTTCATTCAGGATGTGCATCGCTACCGTGAGATTAAATAAACTAACAGTGAAGAAATCATTGTCCACTTCCTGAGGATCGAACGATTTATTGACAACTCCAAGGATCCAATATTTGAGATACGAGATATCACCGCTTAGGGTTACGAGAACAAGACATCCAAAACGGGCATTCCGAACTCGGTATGGACATCAAGAATTCCAGGTTATGCCATATGACTTACAAACGCACCAGCAAGTATAATCATACCCTCATGAACCAAGTATGCAGCCTTACTTTGGATAAATTCATGAATTGTATTCAACATGACATATCTATATAAAGTCCAAGTATGAGAAAAGAATGAAGAACATCTAAGGACTCAAAGGCCATTTTAATGAATTGCTTAAGAAAGAGAAGTTGTATGCCAAGTTTTCAAAATGAGGAAATTTTTGAGATTCCGAAGGTAACAATTCTCGACATGACATTTGATAAGCAGATTCCCTACATTTGGATCCATCTAAGGATAGAATCTATCCAAAGATTGGGCATCTCCTAAACACCAAACGATATCCGCCAAATTTTAGTCTTGCTAGGTTTACTATCGAAGGTTCATCGAAGGATTTTCGAAGATTGCTAATTCAATGACGAAACTTACTCAGAAGGGAATCAAGTTTGACTGGGGTGAAAAGGAAGAGAACGCATTTTAGTTGATAAAGCAGAAGTTGTGCAGTGCGCCAATTCTGGCTTTACCTGATGGAAGTGAAGACTTTGTGGTCTATTATGATGCTTCACACAAGGGCTTAGGCGTTGTGTTGATGCAGAGAGAGAAGGTAATTGCCTATGCTTTTCGACAGTTAAAAGTTCATGAGAAGAACTACAAACCACTCGAAAAAGTAATTAGAACTTGGATCGGTGATATTGCTCTAAAGAATATGAGACACTATCTATATGAACCATATGCCAGTGGTTCACCGACCAAAAAAGCTTACCAAAACAACAATCTCATGATCAAAAGGACTTAACATAGAGGCAACGGCCATGCTGTGAATTCTAAGCGACTAAACGATTGTGGACCATTCGATATCATCCAGTGAAGTAAAACGTAGTTGCTGATGCCATTAAGCCGTAAAGAACATTGAGGCATTGCGGGTTCGAGCCTTTGTTATGACTAAAGGCTAGAATCAATCCCAAAATGGAATATAATAGAAGCTCAGATCGAAGCCCAGAAAACAGAGAATCTTGTGAATGAAGAAGTAGGCGGTATGATCAGAAAAGGAATATACCCACGGAAAGGTTGAACCAAGTCCGACGGACTTTAAGTTATTACAATGCAGGAGTTGGTTACCTTGCTATGGAGATTTAAGATCCGTGATTATGCACGAATTTCACAAGTCAAAATACTCTATCCATCCCGGTTCTGAAAAGATGTACCAAGATGTGAAGAAACTGTATTGGTGGCCAAACATGAAGGCTGATATCGCCGCTTATGTTAGCAAGTGCTTGACGTGCGCAAGGGTCAAGGCCGAACACCAAAGGCCAACCCGAGTGGAAAAACATTGCTGGCTAAGGCTATTGCTGGTGAAGCCGGTGTTCCATTTTTCTCAATTTCGGGTTCAGAATTCGTTGAAATGTTTGTTGGTGTTGGTGCCTCAAGAGTTCGGGATCTTTTCAAAAAGGCAAAAGAGAATGCACCGTGTATTATATTTGTTGATGAAATTGATGCGGTTGGGAGACAAAGAGGGACGGGTATTGGAGGAGGGAACGATGAAAGGGAACAGAGCTTTTGACTGAAATGGATGGGTTTGAAGGAAACACTGGTATTATTGTCGTTGCAGCTACTAACCGTGCAGATATTCTTGACTCTGCTTTATTGAGACCCGGGAGATTTGACAGACAGGTACTTACAAAATTAGCGGCTTTTTAAGTCTATTAAATCAATAAGAGATGAAGTGAAAGTATGTTGCTATATATCTAAGTCCTTAGATTATAAACTGTATTTTGATTACATGTGGCATTTACTAAAATCAAATATTATGGTGTCAGGTGTCCGTTGACGTTCCAGATGTTCGAGGAAGAACAGAGATTTTAAAGGTTCACGCTGGAAACAAGAAGTTTGACAAGGATGTCTCTCTTGAGGTTATTGCCATGAGAACACCTGGATTTAGTGGAGCTGATCTTGCAAATCTTTTGAATGAAGCAGCTATATTGGCTGGTCGTCGTGCCAAAACCGCAATATCATCCAAAGAAATTGATGATTCCATTGACAGAATTGTAGCTGGAATGGAAGGAACAGTAATGACAGATGGGAAAAGCAAAAGTCTTGTAGCATATCACGAGGTTGGACATGCCATTTGTGGGTAAGTGTTAATTCTTATTTCTTTTATGAAGTTTTTTATCTACAGTTTTAATTTTGAGTAAACTGCAAAATACATCCTTGTGGTTTCATGTTTCTCACGAAATACATCCCTGATCGAAACTATTAGCAGTTTACACCACTCGTTAGGCAAACGTTTGCCGAAATACATCCCCGAGGACGAACGATGCAAATATTTTTCCGTTATCTTCTCACGAGGGATGTATTGTGTAAAAAAACCACAGGGATGTATTTCGAAAAAAATATTTATACTCGGAATTTTTTTTTTAATTTTTTATAAAATAAAAATTTTATACATCGAAATTTTTTATAAAAGTATTCTTAGAAAATTTTTATAAAAATTTTATATTTCGAAAATAATATTTCGTTAGAAATTTTTATAAAATAAAAATTTTATACTTCGAAATTTTTTATAAAAGTATTCGAAAATTTTTATAATTGTTTTAAGATAGGGAGGATTTTATACTTCGAAAAAATATGTTTTTTTAATTAAAAATTCTATAAATATAAAATTTATATACCTTCGAAAAATTTTATAAAAGTAATCTTATCGAAATTTTATATAAAAAATTTTATACTTCGAAAAATTTATAAAATTTTATAGTTCAGAAAAATTTTTATAAAAATTTTTAACGAAAAATTTTTATAAAAAGTATCTTTGAAAATTTTATAAAAATTTTTTATAATAATTTTATATTACGAAAAAAATTTTTTCGATTAGAAAATTTTATAAAAATAAAAATTTTATCCTTCGAAATTTTTTATAAAAGTATTCGAAAATTTTTATAAATTTTTTTATTAAATTTTATACTTCGAAAAAAATATGTTTTTTAAAAATTCTTATAAAATAAAAAATTTATACTTCGAAAAAGTTTATAAAAGTATTCTTCGAAAATTTTTATAAAATTTTATAAAAATTTTATACTTCGAAAAAATTTATAAAATTTTATAGTTCGAAATTTTTTATAAGATTTTATCCTTTTTTTTCGAAGTACAAATTTTTTATAAATTTTTCGAAGTATATAATTTGAGTAAACTGCAAAGTTTTTTATAAAAACTTTAAAACTTTTATAAATTTTTCGAAGTATGTAATTTACTCTTTAAAAAATTAAAAAACAAAAAAAATTAAAAAACAAAAAAATTAAAAAAAATATTTTCAAAATACATCCCTGTGGTTTTTTTACACAATACATCCCTCGTGAGAAGATAACGGAAAAATATTTGCATCGTTCGTCCTCGGGGATGTATTTCGGCAAACGTTTGCCTAACGAGTGGTGTAAACTGCTAATAGTTTCGATCAGGGATGTATTTCGTGAGAAACATGAAACCACAAGGATGTATTTTGCAGTTTACTCTTTAATTTTCTTGAATAGTTTGTTTTAGTTTTTACGCCTTCATCATGTCTATAGGTGCCGAAATAGTCAGGTTGGGTAACAGGGCAAAGCGGGTCATATTTAAGAAAACGTGTCTGGGTTGGTTTTGACCCACTAGTGTTTTTGTTCATTTGTATTTCACATCCCGAAACGTAAAAAAAATTATTCGGGAAAAAATTAGCCCCGCCGCAACGCGCGGGTTCTTTTGCTTGTTCAAATGTCATATTTATTCGAAACACATGACTACGTTGAAATCATCTTTTTCTATATATGTAATACTACCGAGTTGAGATCCTCAAAAAACAAGGGCAAAAAAAAAACAAATGGGTTAATCCTAACCATTCATTTTTTCATCATCCACTTTTCCATCTTTTTCTTAAAACTCAAATATCTAGCAAACGATAAATCGTTAAACGAAAAAAAATACACCATCGCGACGAGTATTTTTTTATCTTTCTATAGAGGGGCACTTATATATACTTTCGACGAACTTTTTTTGAATTTTTTTTTTCAATCACGTCAGAAAAAATCTCATGGGATTTTTTGAAATCACATGAGATTGTGATACAAATCTCATGTGATTTTTTCAGACGTGATTGAAAAAAAAACGGAAAAAAAGTTCGCCGAAAGTATCGCAACGAGTAATTTTTTATCTTTCTATAGAGGGCACTTATATATATATTTTCGAAGAACACTTTTTTCGATTTTTTTTTCAATCACGTCTGAAAAAATCACATGAGATTTGTATCACAATCTCATGTGATTTCATAAAATCACATGTGATTTGTGATACAAATCTCATGTGATTTTTTCAGACGTGATTGAAAAAAATCGGAAAAAAAGTTCGTCGAAAGTATCACAACGAGTATTTTTCATCTTTCTACAGGGGGCACTTCTATATACTTTCGACGAACTCTTTTTTCGAAATTTTTTTTCAATCACGTCTGAAAAAATCACATGAGATTTGTATCACAATCTCATGTGATTTCACAAAATCACATGTGATTTGTGATACAAATTTCATGTGATTTTTTAAGACGTGATTGAAAAAAAATAATTCGAAAAAAGAGTTCGTCGAAAAATCACATCTGAAAAAATCACGTCTGAAAAAATCACATGAGATTTGTATCACAATCTCATGTGATTTCAAAAAATCCCATGAGATTTTTTCTGACGTGATTGAAAAAAAAAATTCGAAAAAAGTTCGTCGAAAGTATATATAAGTGCCCCTCTATAGAAAGATAAAAAAATACTCGTCGCGATGGTGTATTTTTTTTCGTTTAACGATTTATCGTTTGCTAGATATTTGAGTTTTAAGAAAAAGGTGGAAAAGTGGATGATGAAAAAATGAGTGGTTAGGATTAACCCATTTGTTTTTTTTTTGCCCTTGTTTTTTGAGGATCTCAACTCTAGTTTTTTTTTCAATCACGTCTGAAAAAATCACATGAGATTTGTATCACAAATCTCATGGGATTTTTTGAAATCACATGAGATTGTGATACAAATCTCATGTGATTTTTTCAGACGTGATTGAAAAAAAAACGGAAAAAAGTTCGTCGAAAGTATCGCAACGAGTAATTTTTTATCTTTCTATAGAGGGCACTTATATATATATTTTCGAAGAACTCTTTTTTCGATTTTTTTTTCAATCACGTCTGAAAAAATCACATGAGATTTGTATCACAATCTCATGTGATTTCAAAAAATCCCATGAGATTTTTTCTGACGTGATTGAAAAAAAAAATTCGAAAAAAGTTCGTCGAAAGTATATAGAAGTGCCCCTCTATAGAAAGATGATTTAATTCTCGTCGCGATGGTATGTTTCGTTTTGCGTAACGATTAACGGTTTGTGAGATATTTAAATTTTAAAAAATAGGGTGAAAGTTGGTTTTTTAATTAAATTAATATAAGAATTAATTTAAGCCATTAGATGAAAATAAAATGAATGGATAAGATGAAACGGTTTGTTCTTTTTTTTGACCATGTTCCTTATGGAACTTTACCTCCGTCCCACATTAAGTGTCCACTTGACTTTTTCAAAGTCTTTTTTCTTCAACTTTGACCTTGATGATTTCTTCTTATGTTATATAATACTTGATGCAAAATATATGAATGGATAGAGTTTTGAATATATTTTTCGTTGGTAGAATTTTCGTTCAATATTATATAACACAAACAAAAATATTTATGGTCAAAGTTGAGGAAAAAAGACTTAAAAGATTACATTGTGGACACTTAATATGAGACGGATGGAGTAATATCCCCGTACACGTTTGTATCATAGTGGTCTTAATTCTTAAATAAGTAGTTTGCCTCCTAAAAAGTGGCATGTATTATACGTAATGTATTACTTCGTATAAGTTTTTAACGACTTATAATACGAGAGTCAATACACGCATTTTCATCTTTTTTTCTCTTCATTTCAGTGTAGCACTT